>CANUEX010015987.1:0-16781 GCA_948099535.1 Jatropha multifida
AATGGTTATTCAATAAATTTTCGGGCAAACCAAAATGATTTTCGATCCCCATAATATTACGTGGCGTAATATTATTGGCTAATAATTTACAATTTAAATTTAAATGGGAATGTTTCGAAATAAAAATTTCAGGGTATTATACCTACTTGTTTAAAGATTTTCATATCTTATACATTTTCGTATGTTGTGTCTCGTGTTCATGCAACCTAACTCATAAATATATGAGACTAATCCATATACGAAGCCAATCAATCAAAGTATTTCTGTCACGACCCGTTTCCATGGGCCGGACCGGCATTAGGACCTGGGTAAGCTTAAGGCCCCCGAGGCCCGTAGTAAGCCTAATCTCTGAATTCAACACCATAATTACATGAAAATATTCTACAAGTTGGCCCATTATATTTTTAATGACACAAACTATCACAGGGCCTTATTTTATTCAACTCAATCATTCCCATAAGGTCTTACATACACTTAACATTATTATTACAATCATAAATCTTAACATAACTGCGAATTTTTTACTACTGTATTACTACAAAGAATTCTAAATAATTCTATCTTATACATTTACATATTTCTTTAAATAACTTCAAAAGAAAGAAAACTAAGCCCCAAATATATACGACTGATTCATCAATTCCTAAAAGCAAGAAGTTGATTTCCACAGATCAACCAAGCTTTCACAACAGTTTATTGAGCTTCTTCAATCGATTGAAAATCGGACTTCAGATTCGTGTTCAGCATGCGAAATGCAGCATTCTGCGTTTTTGGAGGTCTCGCCGGACCACCACCGGCCGGTCATCGGACAGCCGCCTTGCTGTCCAAGCTCACCGAAAAACTGCAGAATCGGAGCTGCCATGAGAGGCAGTCGCGTCGTAGGGAAAGAGGGAGCAACCTTGCTTTACTTCAGGCCCGATCGAAGGGAGGGAAGGTGCAGCTCTCCTCCAGCACCATGAAGAAGGCCAGTCGACGCCTCGTTCTCGTCCGATGGTGGCGCTGCTGTTTGGTGTGAGGCGAACGAAAGAGAGGGAGAGAAGGACGTCGAGGAAGAAGGGTGAGCGAGAGAGAGAGAAAAGAGTGTTTTTTTTTTATTTTTATTTTTATTTTATTTATTATTATCATTATTATTATTATTATTATTATTATTATTATTTATTTTAATTAAATGATTTCGGTTCAATTTGAACCGATTTGGTCTAACCCAACGATTTCGCCTAATTCCATTTGATTTAAGGATTTTTCGATTGAGTTTGACTATTTAAATTCGGTTTTCGATTCGATTCGCAGCATAAAATATTATTTTTCGCCAATTCTCATTGGTGAAAATTTACAATTAAATTTTAAATAAAAATTCTTTTGAAAATAAATTAATGGGTTATTTCATTATATCACTAATTAAAGTTTAATTATAAAAGTTGAATAACTCAAGCAATATTTGTCCTATTAACTTCAATAATTTAACTATAATATAATATTATAACTAATTAGTTATTTTTAATTACCATAGCAACATCCTTAAGCCATAATAAAATCCTATAAATTATTGGTAAAAATTATGGAAAAAGTATTTATATATGGCCTAATTGATTCAATATCTGTTAACATTTCTAATCTTAGTAAAGATAAAGACTAAATTGCATCTTCATGAACTATAATAATTAAAAATATAAACTTTTGACAATAAGATAGTCATAAACATAAAAATAAAAAGAACAATAACAATAAGGAAAAATAAAAATATTGCTTATTACATTAGAAAATAAAAAATAATAATATCCCATTAAATTAAATAAAAATTTCACAAACTATTAATTATTAAAAATACTTCTCAATATTGCATTTATTACAGTAATTTAGTCAACATCAAAGGGCAAACTAAATTTTCAAGGGATGAGTAAATTCCATCTGCATTTGCAAAAAAAAAAAAAGGTGTAAGTATAATATCATAGTAAAATATATACTTCTAGAAAACTCTAAAGTAACTTCTACTGAAAATTGTAAAAGAATAAAGATAAAGTTAATTACATGCTTACTTTTGTTTAATCATATATAACAAGATTCAATAAGCTACAATAACAAGTCTTCATTATTAGTTTTAGGCTTGGATTCCAAATCTCCAATGGCACCATCAGCAGCAGTAATAGCATCGATAGTAAAAGCATCAATATCAGTTCTATGCCAACTCATAAAATTTTCATCTTCCTCAAATTCACTCGAAAAGTTATTATAAATTTGTGGACTATCTTGTTGAAATGCTTCTTCATTAATAAGCAACTTATCATTATTCAAATCATATAATGGGAAATCAAAAAAATGCTCTGAATGTCCTCTCAAAACAATTAGCCAATCATAATGAAAACCATCTTTGACATAAAAAACTTGTTCTACTTGAGATGCAAGTACAAATGGTTCATCTGTCACTAACTTTCAAGTAGTATTTACGCTAATGAAACCAAATCTCTTCCAATACTATATACATCCCACCTGTCACATTTAAATAAAACAACCCAATTACTCTCCAAATATTGAAGTTCTATTATTTCAGTTAAAACACCAAAATATTCGATATTCTTCAAAATCATAACTCCTTTTACCAAAACACCACTATTTTGCTTGACCCTTTTTCCTTCAAGTTGCTTTGTATGAAACCTGAATCCATTTATTACATATCTTGAAAATTGCTAACACCATTTAAAGGACCTCTAGCCAAATATAAGAGTTTTTTTTTACATGTGCATTTCCTTCATTGTTCAATCCCATAATCTATTATAATGAAAGATTTTTTGAAAAAAAAGAATGAATAATAGAAGTTAATATGTGGAACTAAACTATAGATATTTGAAATGTATAAAGAATAAAAAAAATTTTAAAACTTACTCGATCATAAAACCAGTCAAGAAAATCCATGTTATGCATTCCCTGGTCGTATTCATTGAAAAAAGAGGTACATAATTAAAAAACCATACTAAATAAATGAATATATAAAATGCAAAATATTATCACGGGAATAAAAATACGTACTCTAAAAATGGTTACACTTCTTCGCAATTTTTCAACACATAAAGATGAACTTGCTTTCGCTCATGACTCTCAAGAGATGTGGACTTATTCTTTATTAAAGGATAACCACTTTGTGCAAATACAGATAATCCATTATGTGAATCATCTTGATCGCCTTCAGATTTCCTTTTCAATTGATTAAACTTGCTCTCAGTATTCTGCAAGTATCTTGAGCAAAATATTAAACTTTCTTCTACAATATAACCTTCTGTAATACAACGTTTTGGCTGACTCTTTTTACGCACTTAACATTTCAATTTTCTCAAGAACCTAAAAGAATACACATAAATATATATAATATTCAATCAAAGTTCTACACCAAAGTTGCACGTAATAATAAAATTTTAAATTTTAAATTTTCTCTAACTTGCATAAAGTTATTGATATTTGAAATTCAAGGCGCTCCAAAACATTTTTCCTTAACACTTTTGAACATAACTCTTTAAAGAATATGCTCAACTTAGTAATAACATCACGCGCATTATTAGGCACAAGCCCACGAATTGCTAAAGGAAGAAACTACTTTAGAAGAATATGAGAATCATGACTCTTAAGCCTAAAAATCTTACCATATTTTATATCACACATCGTGATAAGTTAGATGAATAGCCATTAGGAATTTTTATAGATTTTAAAAACTTAAATAATTTACACTTTTCATCTTTGGATAAAATATAACATGCAGCTGGATAAAACCACTTCCCATCTCTTGTAGTTGGATGTAAGTCCTTTCTTATACCCATCTCTTTTAAATCACGACGAGCATTCAAACCATCCTTTGTTTTCTCTTCCATATCTAATAAGGTGCTAATAATATTATCACAAATATTTTTTTCAATATGCAATACATCAAGATTATGACGTAATAAATTATCTTTCCAATAAGGGATCTTAAAAAAAATACTTCTCTTCCTCCAATTAAGACCAGTTTTATCATTTTCATTTTTTTTCTTTTTCAATGTTACCAAATGTCACATTTTTAAGGCTACTCAATTAATTTAACATATCATTCCCAAATAGCATTTTAGGAGCTGATCCTCTCTTTATAGTTCCATTAAAAGAACATTTATTCAAACGCCACTTATGATTAATAGGAAGAAATCGACGAGAAAACATGTATGTAAGGAGCTATTTTTGGCCATATGAATGCCTTATATAGGGATTATAGACATAAATTGAAGAAAAAGTACTTTGATTCAAAAGCAGATATTCAACTCTAGGGATGAATCGAAAAAGAAATCTTTATTGGTTCTACCTCCTATTTTTTATGAAGAGAATGAATCTTTTTATCGAAGAATCAGAAAAAAACGGGTTTGGATCTCCTGCTGGAATGATTTGGAAGATCCAAAATAAAAAAAATAGTGTTATTTGCTATTACCAACTCCGCTTACAAAATAAGCCTAAGCATATTGCTGTAGATGATTGGAAGTATTTGGTTAATCTTTGGACTAAGGCAACATTTTTCAAGTATTAAATGATTTGTATAATTTTATTATATTTAGTTGGTTAAAACTATATTATTATTTTTACTTAACAAGTATTCTATGTATTGTGTAACTATTTTTTATTTATGCTTGAAAGGAGTATGAAAAACAAGATAAATAGATCGAAACGGTCCATGCCTCTGTATACGGTAACAAAAAGTTATGCTCAACTTAGATATTAAATAGTATGGAATTTATTTTTAAATATTAGAATTGAGTTAAACTATTTATTTTCATTAAACATTTTAATTATCTATATTCATAGGAAAAAGCAAATGGAAAGGCACCTTCCCGTGTTGAGATTTTTATTGAGTCTTGAAAGAGAAAGACGAGCAAAGAAATTGATCCTATGACACAAGATGCCATTGTAATGTTCTTACTTTCTTCTTTATATGTTTTTACAAAATAAAATATTCTGAATACAATTTGCATTGTAAAATATAGGCAAAATTTGAACAACTAAAAAAGCAATAAGAAGAAGGACAAATTTTATTGAGTGATGATGATATGTTTGCAAATGTTCTTGGCCTTGAAAAAAATGATTATGTACGTGCTTATGGTCCTGAAAAAAATATCATTGAATATTTTGGTGCTTGACGAATAAAAGTAGAACCTTTGAGACAAGTCGAAACTACTAGGAAAGAAGCAAATGAACGTGTGGAGAAAGTAAAAAAAAAAAAAAGCAAGTGAGCAAGTAAATGAAGTGAAGAAGTAAATGAAGTGAAGAAGTAAATGAATGAGCAACTAGCAGAGATGAATAAGAAATGGGAAGGAAAGTTTTTAATGCTTTTGAATCAAAACAAACAATGCACAAGTAGTGGTCACAATAATTCAATTGCATCAGTAGGTAATTAAGCAAATAATCTCATATTCTTTTATTTGTTTATATTTTAAAGATAATTTTTTTTGGATATTCACATGAATTCTATTTGTAAATATGAGTTTTACATAAATTATATTCTATTGCAGCCTGTTGAGGGTTCTTAAGATAACAAGATGGAAGATTTTATTAACTCTTTTTGTAAAATATTTTATTATTAGAGTATTATTATTTTCAATCGGTACTAGTTGAAATTAAATATGATTAGTTGGAACAAAATTTGAATTGGTGTTTTTATACTCTTTTGTCATTTGAATTCAATTATTTTATTATTTTTATTTTTATTGAACTAAATGTCTTATTCTTTTCATTATGTGATATTTATTTTTCATGTCATTCAATGTATAGTGTATTATGCAGTTTAAAATAAAATATTTAATCATAAATTTTTCACATTTAAGACTAAATTATTTCTTAAAAGTATATTCTTATTTGGAGCTAATATATTAAAATAATTATCCATATATGTATTTGATTGTAGCTAAATATTGAAATTATTCTACATATAGTCAATTTTGTTTATTTAACTACAATGATTCCAAACTAAAAGTTCTAAATCTTTAGAAGACAATCCAATTCCGAGCAAATAACTTCAATATTTTGAAGCTAAAATGATTAACAGCTAGCTACACCTAACCATTATTTGAGACAAAAAAATAAAAATTATTGCTACAAATATATTGTTTACAGCAATTATTTTAAATTTTTAGCTATAGTTTCAACAATCATAACTAAATGTAAAAGTACTTACTACTTCATTATTTTAGTGGCAAGATATTATATTATTTAGTTACAAAAATAATAGGTATAGCTGATCAATTGGTGAGCTACAAGTTCTAAATTTCATAGCTAACTATTTGCTTTAAATTTTTATTTCTATAGTAAAAGAATTTAATGTTTTAACCACAATAGAATAAACTGCGTGACACAAACTATTGATTTTCAGTTACAAAGAAGTTAAATCTCATAGCTAATATTTAGCTATGCCATTTCTTGCTACGAAACAAATTTATAGTGGCAAAAGCATTTAGCCACGTAAATTTACATTTTATCCATAATATGCTTTGTAGTTATCATGGTTCTAAGAATTGAACTGGACTAACTGATTCGATCGGTTTAATCGAGAACCGAACAGTGGTCCGGTTCGAAATTACATAAGAAACCGGAGGGCTTAAAAAACTGGTAAGAACAAGTCAAAAATTGGTGAATCGGACTGGTTAAAAATCGGTTCAGTTTTAAATCTGGATTTTTTGTCTCTAATTATGGGTGTTTTTAAATTTTGGCCTCTTAAATGTTGGGCCCAATAATTTTTTAGTTTTGAGCTCTTTTTATTTCAAATCCATGGCACTATTATATTAATTAAAATAATTAAAATTTTCAACTTTAAATACAAATGTGAAAAATAATATTTTATTTTATTATAATTAATTGATTTTTTTTCAGTATTAAATTTAGTAATATTTTGTTCTTTTTGTTTAAAATTATATACTTATTCTTCTATTTTTTTTCTTATAAAAGCCAAATTTGAAAATGTTTTTTATTTGATATCAAAATTTTTTATCTTATACTTTCAATTTTATTTAATAAATATAATTAAAAATATTATATCTAAAAATCCGATTGAACCGTATTAAACCCGGTTGAACCCTCCGATTCAGTGAACCCTTATCTTCACCAGTTCACTGACCGGTCCAATTCTCAGAACACTGGTAATTATGATGTATTATATTGTAGTGTGAAGATTCATTTCTGCCTTTTGAATTTGACTCGAAAAACTTTTCCACAGATAAATATGGGGACCAATTAGAACATTATCAGTTTTCCTTTTTGCTGAGTTTCATGAAACGAAAAATTTCAAAAGCCATTAGAATATTATCAGTTATGAGATGTCCTAGAACAAAAGCGTATTAGAAATAATGAATAACTAGTCGTTGATTCGCACTTCGTGCGCGGCTATTTACATATATATAAAATATAATTTTTATAGAATTATGTAACTTATTAAAAAAATTGTATAAATTAATTTATAGTCATCTTACATTTAGATGCTTATGCTTAGTACTGTAGCTATTCATACTCATTGTTAACATAGAAGTTAATGATAACAGCATTAATTAGGTTCTTTAATGGAATAACACTAACTTCTAATCATTCATGTGATTCCTTATATTTTAACATTAAATATTGATGAACTCACTAATCTTTATAATTTTCAAAAAATAAATATTTAACTGAATTATTCATGGGTCAAAAAGCATACACCAGTTGTGTTGTAGTTATCAATTAACCAAAGTAGTAGAAACCAAGTGGGAAAGTACATACGCTCCATTTTTTTTATAGATATTAGGGATTAAATAATTAACATAAAATTTTCTAAATTATCTAATTAAGAGTTTTAAATATCTTTAAATTTATGCAAATCTAAATTTAAGAATATCATTTAAAAAAATCTAAATAGCAAATAATTTGCTTAAATTCATCAACTTTTGACATTAAAAATAAGAAAAATTTAAAATATGTAAAAAAATAAATATAAAAGATAATTCAAATTTAATCAAACAATAAAAACCATGTATCCTTAGTCTATATACCAAATCTTTTAATCCCCTCATCTAATAAACCTTTTGATTTTCATCAATTTAGTGACTCTTCTTCTCCTCAGTTTCTCTTGTTTTTCAGCTTCGTTTTGCTTTCTTTTTTTTTTTCTCTGTCTTCTCCAAAAAATTGTGTATCTAATTAGAAAGAGATGATTACATAATCGAGATGATTATGCAATTGAAACAAAAGGAAGAACACAAAATAATCAAACTAATACAAAATAAGATGAATCATTGTGAAAGAAAAAGCCGTAGAGATAAAATAGATGAGAATAGAGATTGAATATAAGGAGAATATATAGCCAAACTAGGTGAAGGCCCGCGCATTGCGCGGATTACTTTATTACTATAAATTATATTTTATAAATGTAGGTCCCAATAGGCAAATATCTAAGGGGGGGTGAATTGGTATTTAAAAAAAAAATTATCTTTTTCAAGAATATTACAATCACAGCAAAAGCAACTAATATACCAACTCAGATCAGATAGCAATAATATATAAAGCATTTAAACATTCAATCTCGTTTGTCACGTGCATTAGAGCAAATTGCTTAACCAGTGCAGAATATAACTCACTGAAATCAGTCTGTAGAAATACTGCGAGACAACAACTGATTTAAGCAACCTCAAAAGTTAATATTCATTATGCAGTACAAATTACACAGTTGATTCATTAAGCATAAATTAATAATCAAGTGAATGTGTGAGAATGCATAATGGTCAAGAGATGAAAGAGGAGAAAAACAACACAAACAATTTTATAGTGGTTTGGCACTTCTCTCGCCTACATCCACTCCTCAAGAATCCATCTTGAGTTCCTCCACTATCAAACTCTTTTAAAGGAAAAGAGTACAGCCTATTACAATGATATAGTCCAACACCTAAAACTAACCATTACCCATAAGTTTTTCAAAGAACTTATAAACTTATCCTTTCTAGTTTTTGTTAAAGAATTAGATGAAACTTAACCCCACTAGTTTTTATTTAAGAACTAGAAAACTTACAAGGCTTTTCTCTTTATACATAAGAGAAGTGCTTGATTACTCAAACTACACAAGCTTCACACAAGCTTTGCTCACACAAGATTTTTCATTTAAGTTTTTCCTCTACTCTATTTTAAATTACACAAACCTATAATAGAAAGAGAGTTATGTCCATTTAACCTTAGGAAAGCGATTTTAAAAGGTTTTTAGATCAGTTTTGAAAAATCTCTCTCAAAAATACTATTCATCTTCTTCTCTTAGATGTGATGTATTTACAGCATAAAGAAGAAGAAGAAGTAAAAGGCTTGAAATGAGAGTTTTTGAAATTCAAAACAGTAAACACAAATCTTCTCTCATGCCTTGCCAAGAAAACTGCCAACGATTTTATATCAAATCAGATTTTTCTTCCCATTAGAAGCTTGAAGTTAATGTCAAAGAGGGAGAGGGAAGAAAGAAAAGTAGCGATAATGCTGCAGTAAGAGAGAGGGAAAAATTGAGCTTTTGTATTTTTATAAGAAGATGGTCTTTTCAAATTTCAAAGCTTAAGGTGCTTTTTGAGATCCACTTTTGTCAAAAGTCTTTTTACCAAAAAGGACATGTATTTTTAATTTTGAAAGATAAAATTTGAAATCAATTTTCCCTCTTAATAATTCAAGAGATAAAAAATTTTTAATTGGGTATTTGAACAAGGATAAAAAGATAATTTTAAATTTAGATAGAATAGGCATAAATTATCTTTCTATTTGTTTACAAGAAGAACTAATTCCAATTAATTTGACTAACTCACAAATTACATTTTCTTCACTTCTTCAAGTAGCCTTGGTGATCCTCATTTAGATAAGCTCTAGTCTCTAAAAAGATAATTTTAAATTTAGATAGAATAGGCATAAATTATCTTTCTATTTGTTTACAAAAAGAACTAATTCCAATTAATTTTACTAACTCACAAATTACATTTTCTTCACTTCTTCAAGTAGCCTTGGTGATCCTCATTTAGATAAGCTCTAGTCTTCAATTTGATGAGATCACTTGAATTAATTTCTGCAAAGGTCCTTAGAAGCATACTATATAATAATTTATTTCGATTTATTATTTTTGTTTATCATAAAAAAATTAAGGTTATAAAAGCCCTTGAGCTAACAATCTCCCCCTTTTTGATGATGACAAAAACAAATAATCTGAGTGTATATTGCAAACAAAAATTCCTCCCCCTAAGTCTATGCAGCATTTTTCTTTGCTCAAGAGATTTTATCATGTGAGTAAAAGAGCATTAAGAAGAAAAAGAAGAAAAGCTCCCCCTGAGTTTATGAGTATATATATATAGAGAGAAATTAACAAAATTAGCAAGCTACAAAAGGGGTGAGTCAAAAAGAGGATTAATGCTAAAAGATAAACAAAATTTACCAAAATCAGCTCACAGACTGTTTTAAGCAAAATTAGTTCACTTATATTTCTAAGCTGAGAACTTCTTGTAGAAATAAATTGTGATTCTTAAAAAAATCTGTAGAATATTGGAGAATCATTGTATAAAGCAAAAAAAAATATATAAACTGAGTTCATTATATGCATAGCCTGCAAAAAAATAAAGGCTATGTAACATGATTAAGACATAATACTCGGCACAAGATTTAATCTCAAAAAAATAATATACTGTATCTAAAATTAGAGTTCATAGCAGTAAAAACACAAACAGAGAGAGTAATCAACTACAAGTCTAGACGCAAAAAAAAAAACAAAGAAACACAGAAAGAAAACAGTTAAAAGAGAAAAAAAATACATGAGGTCTAGGCATCATCATCTAAGTCCATGGGCTTTTGGGCACTTCCAGCCTTGCCAGGTTCATCAGGTATGGTTTTGAATGAGCTTCGAGTTTGTCTTCTAAAGAGAATTGGTGGTTTTGAAGTGGTGTGTTTGGCCCTTTTTCTAGGCTGTGGAGAGCTTGTATCTTCCATATTCAGTTCAGTAGATTGTTCAGGTGGAGCAGGGATTCCTTATTTCAGTGATTTCAATTCACTGACAGCCTCAGCAAATATTTTCGCAGCATCGAAAATCTGGTTAGCCAAATTGTTCAAGGCTTGGATAAGCTTGTATCTTCTTTCAATTGCTTCATCCTCTTACTGAATATTTTTTATTAAATCCTCAAGATCTGCTTCTTCCTCACTATTTTCACTGTGGAAATCCTCCATTCTAGAAGTCTCCAAATACGGATCTTTTGTTGCTTTTCTTTTGTCCCCAACTTTCTCATTAGATGGCTTGATTTTCACTTTCATCATATTCATCTACATTAGTTTCCTTCCCATCTTCTTCGCTACTTCCCCTACAACTTTCTTCTATGTTTTCATCACTCTCCTCTTCTATATTTTCATTACTCTCATCACCATCATCTTCTTTTGAGCTCTCATTCTCACTTCTCTCACTAGATTCACTCTCTTTGTCATACTTTTTGCTTCTTTGAGTTGAATACTTAATGAATTGTTGATCAATGCAATCTTTTGGCTTAAGTTTAACATTGTGTTCATCATGAACATCAACCCCCAAGTAGTGAAAGAGTGTGGTTAACACCATCCCATAGGGTAACCCTTTGTCTTGAGTAATGGAGGTCATAGAACAAAATAACAAATGACATAGATTGTATGGTATTTCCTCTTGTAAATGCCACATTAAACACAACTCAACACTACTCACATAACTGTAGCTCCCAAGTCTAGGCAATATGTAGTGAGAAATAAAATAGTGACAGATCCTGAAATTAATAGGCAGTTTATTTGCAGGCACAGTTTTCACTTTTGTCTTCGCAATCTTTTTAAGGTATTTAGCCTTATCAAAGTTCTTCAACTTATTTACTTCACTTTTCTTTCCAACTTTTGTCCCCTCATTAGAAATTTCATAAGCCTTAGAAAGAATTTTCTTAGATATTTTATAGGATTTTCCTTTAAGCTTAACAGAAAACATGTTTTCGTCTTCTTGTTTCAGATTACCATAAAATTCTCTAACCAAAGACTCATAGCAAACATCTTTAAGTTGCATAAACCTCATCCATCCTTGCTTATTAAACCATTTTCTAAGAGGATATTCATTTGACCCATAGAACTCCCAATCAATATATTGACTTTTAATCAAATGATTTTCAGAGCGAAGTCTAGGTCTCACCTTAGATTTTTCTTTGCTTTATTTTCTCCTTTTTGAACCAGATTCTTCTTGAAATTTTGCTTTTCCTTTGACAATGGTAGCTCTTTCCAAGCTTTTGTGGGTGTCTTCCGAAACTAAGTAGCTCATGGGATATGAAAGAGGCTATGGTTTGCGAGCTGTTGCGCTTTTCGTGTGAACCATTTGGTCGATATTTAGGAGAGATGGTGGAGGATGCTCTGAGTTCAATTGAGTGAAGAGAGGTGTTTTGAAGAAGAAGAGTTCTTTGAGAAGATGAGAGATGATAACTTACCCTTGACGTGATAAGAGCGGTTTCAACTTTTTCAAGAAGTGGTCGACGGTTTTGAGAGGAGGGAAGGAGGTTTTTGGCTTTTTAGAAAATTTCAATTTAGGAGCCAAAAGTTGGAAGGTTAGGGTTAGATAATGATTTACTAGACTACCCTTTGAAGCAAGTAGATTTATTTAATGTAAATAGGGACAGAAAAGACAAATGACTATAGTGATGGAGCACACCGTTTCATTAAAGTGAGACACAAAAAATACTTATTTGCCCTTCTTTTAGATGATACATTTCTTTTAACCTCATGGACAAATTTGACAAAATAGAAAATCTTTAAAAAAGAACAAGAAAGACTCAACATTTTAAGGAAACAAGCTTGAGAATATCTTTAACATTTATACAACATCTTCTTTTTATATTCAAAACACAGAGTTTTTGGCTTCTTCTTAAAAGTAAAGAAAAATTATAAACAAAAAAAAAACAGAGACAATACATGCAAAAACACAGCAATAGAATCAAACATGTATTCATATTTATACATAAAAAAAAATTTCTCAAGATATTCAATGAAGCACATATTGATAATCATGATAACCAAACAAATAAAGCATGAGAGGATCATTTAATAGTTAGGGTCAATTATACCAAGCTCTCTTCTTATGAAGAAAAATTGATTTTCATTGAGTGGCTTTGTGAAGATATCTGCAAGTTTCTTCTCAGTAGGTATGAACTCCATTATAATGTCTCCTTTTTGCACATGGTCTCTTATAAAATGGTGTCTAAGCTCAATGTGTTTAGTTCTTGAATGCTGGATTGGGTTCTTTGAGAGATTTATGGCGCTAGTGTGGTCACATTTGATGGGAATTCCATCAACCTTCAATGCATAATTTGCAAGTTATTGTTTGATCCATAAAATTTGTGCTACATAACTTCCAGCTGCAATATATTCGACTTCAGCAGTTGATAAGGCAACCGAGGTTTGCTTTTTTACTAAACCATGATACTAGAGTATGGCCTAAAAATTGGCAAGTACCCGATGTACTTTTTCTATCAATTTACTGCCTACAAAATCAACATCACTAAAACCAACAACATCAAATGAAGCATTCTTAGGATACCAAAGACTAAAATTAGAAGTTCTCACTAAATATCTTAAGAATCTTTTGACACTAATTAAGGGAGATTACTTGGGAAAAGATTGAAATCTTGCATAAAGGCAAACACTAAAATGGATATCCAGTCTACTTGCAGTTAGATAAAGAAGAGATCTAATCATACCTCTAAACATTCTAATATGAACATCTTTCTTTTTTCATCTTTGTAAATTTAGTTGTAGTGCTCATTGGAGTTTTGCATACCTTTGCATTTTCCATGTGGAATTTATTTAAAAGCTCCTTTATGTGTTTCCCTTGGTTTATGAAAATTCCATCTTTGCATTGCTTAATTTGTAAACCAAGGAAGAAATTCAATTGCCCCATCATGCTCATTTCAAATTCACCTTGCATGATTTTTGCAAAGTCTTTACACAAAGAATCATTAGCAGCACTAAAGATTATATCATCTACATAAATTTGAACAACAAGGATATCAAGTGCACTATTTTTTATAAAGAGTGTAGTGTCAACATTACCTCTTGAGAAACCATTATCAATTAAGAATTTGCTTAGTCTTTCATACCAAGCTCTAGGAGCTTGCTTTAAACCGTATAAAGCCTTAGAAAGTTTGAACACATAATTTGGTTTTTCAAAATATTCAAATCCAGGAGGTTGCTCAACATACACTTCTTCATTTAAATAACCATTCAAAAATGCACTCTTAACATCCATTTGACATAACATGAAATCTTTAAAACTAGCAAATACACATAACATCCTAATGGCTTCAAGTCTTGCAACCAGTGCAAAAGTTTCATCAAAATCAATTCCTTCTTCTTATTGTAAACTTGAGCCAATAGTCTAACTTTGTTCCTAACTACATTTCCATGTTCATCAAGCTTGTTTCTAAATGCCCATTTAGTTCCAATAATAAAATGGTTTTTGGGTCTTGGAACAAGCTTCCAAACTTTGTTCCTCTCAAATTGATTAAGTTCCTCTTGCATAGCAAGAGTCCAACTTTCATCATTTTGAGGCTCACCTACATTTTTAGGTTCAATTTTAGGAACAAAGGCTACATTACCAAAGTATTTCTTTAGAGCTGCCCGAGTCATTGTTTTCTTGGATGGATTGTCAATTATGTCTTCTTGTGGATGATATTTGTGAAATCTCCACTCCTTTGGTAAGTCTTGATGTTCTCCACTTGTTGTCTCAAGCATTTACCTTTCTCTTTCTCTATCTTTATGTCCATCATTTGGATTTTCAGTTTCCTCCTCATCTTGTTGTTCATCTTTCTTATCTTGCTCATTTTCCTCATTTTGCTTCTCTTGTGTTATATCTACAACATCATCATTATTATCCACATGTCTAAAACTAGAGTTAGCTTCATCAAATACAACATGTACAGATTCTTCTACTGCTAGAGATTTTTTATTGAATACCCTAAATGCTTTGCTATTATTTGAATATCCAAGAAAAATACCTTCATCAGCTTTGGCATCAAATTTAGCTAACTAAATTTTCTTGTTATTCAAAATGAAGCATTTGCAGCCAAACACATGAAAATAGCTTATATTAGTCTTTTTACCTTTCCAAAGTTCATATGGAGTTTTCTTAAGAGTAGATCTTACCAAAGCTCTATTGAGAATGTAGCATGAAGTATTGATAGCTTCTGCCCAAAAGTACTTTGAAAGTTTGGCATCATTTATCATTGTCCTAGCCATCTCTTGTAGTGTTCGATTCTTTCTTTCAACAACTCCATTTTGTTGGGGTGTTTTAGGAGCTGAAAAGTTGTGAAATATTCCCATTTCTTATAAAATAAATCAAAGTCTTTATTTTCAAACTCCCTTCCATGATCACTTCTTATGGATGTAATGTTGCAGCCTTTTTCATTTTGAATTCTCTTGCACAAATGAACAAATTGGTTAAATGACTCATCCTTATTTCTAAGGAAGAGTGTCCATGTAAATCGAGAATAGTCATCAACAATAACAAAAGCATATTGTTTGCCACTAAGACTAGAAGATGTAATTGGTCCAAATAAATCAAGGTGCAAAAGCTCCAAAGGTCTAGAGGTTGATATCATGCCTTTTAACTTAAAAGAGGTTTTTGTTTGTTTACCTAGTTGACATGCATCACAAATGTGGTCTTTTTCAAACTTGATTTTGGGTAACCCTCTAACTAGGTCCTTCTTTGAGAGCTTAGAGATTAAATAGATTAAATGCATGCTTGCATGATCTAATCTCTTATGCCATAACCAACTAGAATTATCAATTGACAATAAATACACATCATCAAGGTTATGCAATTCATTAAGATCTACTAAATAAACATTCTCAAATCTTTTTGCAATAAATAATGTTTTGTTATCATGCTTGTCTTGAACTTCACAATGTGATGATTCAAATATGACTCTTCTATTGCTATCACACATTTGACTTACACTTAAGAGATTAAACTTCAAACCTTTTACCAATGATGCATCCTCAATTGATGGATGTGCACGAACGATACCCTTTCCAATGATTTTTCCTTTACTCTTATCTCCAAAGCTAACTGATCCTCCTTCCTTCATATTGATCTCAGTGAACTGGTTTTTGTTACCAGTCATGTGCCTTGAGCAAGCACTATCCATATACCACAATTTCATTTTTAGCTCACTCCTCAGGCAGACCTGTAATCAATTAACCAGATTTAGGTACCCAATGAACATTGGGTCCTTAGGGGTTAGTGGTAAAAGTGGGTTTGATTTCATTTAAGTTCCTGTCCTTTCTTCTAAGTTTTGAGTTAAATTTTAGAGGACAAATTTTAGCATTATGTCCCTTAGCATTGCAAAGGCCACACCTCATGGGTAGAGAAGTTAAAGTGCTAATTTTGATAAAACTTTGACCAACATTACATCTCATAAGACCATTGTAACCAATGCCATATTTTTCTTTTGAAAATTTTTTATTTCCTAATAAAACATCCAAAGTTTTCTCTCCTTTTGTGAAAGTTGCCAAATCATTTTTCAAGGTTTCAACTTCCTTTTCAAAAATTCATTTTCACAAGTGAGCTTGTTGCAATTTTCATATGAATAATCCAATTTCAATTTTTGTTCCAAGCAAGTCTTAACACTAGCATATAGATTTAGTGCACATTCTTTACTTTCTTTTAAAGCTTCAATTTCTTGTAAGAGATTTTTGCAAGTAGTTTCTTTGAAAAATGCTTCTCTTAGAAGATTACATTCTTCCTTAAGCTTTTTGAAATCTTTCCT
>CANUEX010016006.1:0-10592 GCA_948099535.1 Jatropha multifida
GTTATGTTAAGATTTATGATTGTAATAATAATGTTAAGTGTATGTAAGACTTTATGGGAATGATTGAGTTGAACAAAATAAGGCCCTGTGATAGTTTGAGTCATTAAAAATATAATGGACCAACTTGTAGAATATTTTCATATAATTATGGTGTTGAAATCAGAAATTAGGCTTACTACGGGCCTCGGGGGCCTTAAACTTACCGAGATCCTAGTGCCGGTCCGGCCTATGGAAACGGGTCGTGACATTATCCTATACTAAAAACACTCATATCAAACTTTTCTAACACTTATGAATATAAATTTAAAATCTGTAAACACATCATGTCTTATAATATAATAAATTTATAAACATATTTTATAATTTAATTTATTCAATATGAAAATAATTTCATAAGCAATAACTAAATAGTAAAGGTTAATTTTAAAATATTCAAATTAATATATATTTATAAACTCAAAACTATCAATCAAGGTAAAAAAAATACAATATAATTTATATATCATTTTTCTATATTTTATAATTAATTATTTTTTAATAAATTAGTCAGCTCAATTCTAACTACAATTGTAATAAATGTTTATATAAAATAACTTTTACCTTTTAAATACAATTAAAGAATTAATGGTTAAATTGACTGGAAATGTCAAATATAATTTTTTTTAATTATTTTAAGTAAATTCAGGAGTTGAATTAGTCTAAAATATGAAATTAAATTTTTTTAATCATTTTATACAAATTTAAAGGTTAAATTGGCTCAAAAGGTCAAATATGACATTTTTAATCATGCTAAATAAGTTTAGAGACCAAATTAATTTTTGTTCTTTTAATTTTTTTAATTTCTTGCTTTTCTTATGTTACGTTCAAATTACAATTGTATATATACACCTCATTTTTTAGCAATTTACTCGACACATATGTTTTACACCTTAAAAAAAAGTACACAATCGTACGAGGCACAATAGACCGTCATGGAGATTTGTTCGATGTTGGCATGATGGTCTTTTTGGAGAATAGAATTTTTTAAAATTTGAGTATTTAATTTTAACTTTATTAGAAAAAATTGAAATTAGAGAAAAGATATACCTCTGTAATTTATGCCTTCTACGGATTTTACAGTAGATGGCTCTTTAAAAATTATTCTCCTGTTTGACTTTTAATATTCTCTTATGATTCAATTTTTTATACTCTTATTTTTCTTCACATGATATTTAAGAATGATGTTTCACTTTAATTAAAATAAAATTTTTTAACTGTATGTAATTTATGTAAATCATATTGTACATGCGTCGTATGCATTTCAATTTTTTAATACTTATTATTTTGAAATAATAAATTATATAATTTTTTATATATAAATACTTTAATTATTTATCATATAATTATGAAGAATAATAATTTTATACTCATTAAATTAATCACATTATATTTTGGACTTATACGTGACATATATTATAAAAAATAATTATATGTAAATAATTAAAATAACTATTGTGCTTATAATTAACTATTCTATAATGATAATATTTAGTATTATGATAAATCACACATACCAACTAGTAAAAATATAAAAGTTAAACATGAATAATAATTATTATTATTATTATATTTAGTACTATAATCACAATATTGTAATCTCAACTAATATTTTAAATAATATTATAATTACCTTACTGTTCTGATTAATACTATTATTATAATTATTTCACTTAGTATTATAATCATTTCTAGTATTAGAATAACTAATAAATATTTAATACTCTTCCATATGAATTATTTATAGATAAAGATTATAATTATAACTGTTTTAATACTTAATTATTGTAGAATATGAGTTAGTATTCTAAAAGTATTATAAATATAATCATTTAATTATAATTAGAAGTCTAATCATATTATAAAGATTAATTGATTTGTTAAATATATGGAATTTGTTGGTTTGCATTATCAGCTTAATAATAATTTTGTCTACCTATTTTTAACTAACAATTAACTAAAAATAACATATTTAAAAGTATTCATGATATTTCAAATAATATTATAATTTTCTTCATTAAAAGTTTGTATATTTACTGATTTATGTTTTGTTTCTTTTCCTAAACATTTGTAATTCATAATAGTTTATAAAAAATAATAACATACTTAACTAAAATAATATTAAAATAACTTGCATTAAACTATTTTTCACAATTTTTCATTGTTTGGAACGCTAAAAAAAATAAGTCAACGGAAACTATTTTTTTGGTCAAAGAAATATTAAGGTATTTTTTTTAAAGAAAATAATTTTCTAATTTCAAGAGAGTAAAATATTTTTCAGATATGACAAATTTTATAAATTTATATTTTTTTAATTTATTAATCATTATAGTCACTGACACCAGTCACCATTTACCACCAACCACCACCACCATTGGCCACCGACAACTTTCCATAATTTACATTTTTTTTCATTCTTCTCATATTTGACAATAAAATTTTTAAATTATAAAATTGCTATTATTATTAATAATTTTTATAGTCTTATGGGATAAAAATTTTAATATTTTTAACTAATTTGCAATATTATAATGAAACAATGAAAAAATTTTCAGCAAATTATTTTCGTGACAAACGGAGCATAAATCTCTGTTGCCAGTCGGTATAAAATGCTTTCAGACGGCAATTGGTGGCTATGGACAGTGATCGATGCACGAATTAGAACTAAATGGAAAGAGGAAGTTATGGCCCAGAAGCCGAGTGAACCGCAGAGTCATTTCTATTCAAATTAGATTATTGGATAGCTATGGTGCGTACAATTAATTTTAACTAAAAAAATAAAAAATTTTAATTTTAATCAAATAAAGGATTTTTTTCGAAATTGGGGGATAAAGATAATTTTTCTTACACTTCAATTAATTGATGTTCACTTTTATGTTGTCAGCAACTAACATGTTTAAAAAAATACAGTTTTAATTTATTTAACAAAATATCAAGATCTCGAATTAAAAACTAAAACAACATCATTGCGAAGTAAAGAAGAAGGAAAGAAGAAGTTGACTTCAAATGATATTTTTGTGTATCCATTATGTATACTGTATGATATTTTTGGTGCATTCTCTCAGTTCCAGAAACTAATTATCAAAAACTATGAGCTTGAGGTTCTTTTTTATGTTTTGAACATAAAAAGGAACGTAAATGAGAAAGAGAAAAAAGAATTAAAGAACAAGAATATTGTATCTAACCCAAAAAAATGAGGACAAAAGAAAAAAAAAAGAAAAAAAGAAAGAAAGCAAAATTTAGCATTTGGGCAGATCAGAGGGTGGAGGAGGCAACTTCTGGTTAAGCCGTTTCCCGTCTGTGACAACCCAAGCCATCTTCAATCCCCAGCTCGTATGTACCTCCAGATGACAATGCATGAACCAAACTCCTGTTGAAAAAGCACAAATAAACATAAAACTTTTTTACACAATTGATAATTAAGTTGCTTTGATGCCAACCTGGATTGTCTGCAAGGAACCGTATGGCCACCCAACCGCCAGAAGGCACACCTATAGTATTTCTCTCAGCGGGGTCTACAAGGTTGAACTTGACAGGGTCCTTACTGGGGTCGAAATTGCCAAAACCTTGTCCAACAACAAAGAAGTTAAAGCCATGGAGATGAAGAGGATGGCTCTCAGCACTGATAATGCTAGTATCTTGCAACACCAGCTCAACGCTAGTAGTAAAAGGCAAGACCACCACTTTAGTGCCGGCGGTTGCCATAATGTTGGTAGGAGGTGTCCCTGTATAGTTAAATTTAAAAGGTGGGTTTGCTGGAAAATCAGTTGTATACACACCCGTTGATTTGTTAAAGAAATGAGCTTGAAGAAGTGCTATATTTGGTTGCACAAAAGAAACATTATTTATTGAAGCTGCTACTCTAGTATTGTTCTGGCAATTTTGGTTTTGAGAGCAAGGGAGTATCCCTAACCCAACTGTAAAAAAGAAACGCTTGTCGACCTTTTGTGGGACTTTGGCTGGGAATTTTGTTGTTGCCAAGCTACGAATTTTCTTAGAGAATTTCATGGAAAATGTAGTATCATTAAAGACTGGAAGTGATGGTTTAAGAAGGAGAAGTTTCTTGTTCTTGTTCTTGGAGTTTGAGACAGAAGAATTCTCATATTCCAGTATTCCTGCAGTAGTTGTGTTATCAAAAGCAGCTGGACCAGTGGAATAAGGCCTAGCTGCCATTAAAAAGGTGGCATTAGGTGCCTTGGGTTTAGCCTTGAGTAGGACATTTGTGGTTTGTCCTGGAGTGATGAGTAGAACACGAGTATTAAAGGGTTTGACATAAACTGCATCAGTTTCAACAACAGTAAGAGTATGATTTGCGATGCTGAAGAAAAGCTCATCGTTGAGTGCCGCGTTGATGAGGCGAAGGAGATATGTTTTTCCAGGCTTCACCTTCAACTTAAATGTATCTGTAAAGAATGTAATTAATTACTTAATTTGACATTACTTGTTAATTTCATAACAGAAAAATAAGTAATTAATTAGTTAAAATACCTTTAGCAGAACAGTTATATAAAGGTCCTGGAAGACCATTTATGGTAAATGCATCAGAAATGTTTGGTGCTCCTCCAGTTTGCATTGCTTGATTGATTATTGTTTCTACGTCCGCTTTCCACCACTCTCCTGCGATATGTGTATTCTGTGAGGGGAATATTTTTTACAATTAAGAAAAAGAATTAATTTTTGGAAATTACCTAAAATGATGGGAACTTCCTTGTGAGGCTGTGGAAAAGGGTAAGAAGAATGTTTTCTAGGGAGGATGACAATAGGACCATAAAGAGTAGCTCTTAGCCATGAGACATGAGCATGCCAAAACAATGTTCCCCTTTGGCCTGTGACTGTGAAATTGTACACATAGCTCTGCCCTGTCTGAATCGGACATTGTGTGATGTAGGCAGGTCCATCTGCCCACCCACTCCTCAGTTGCCTAACTCCATGCCTAATTAACGTAACAATCAAAGATTATGAAGCTTAATTAAACTTAATTTAAATATAATGGAACATAATTAAGGTTAAGAATCCGTACCAATGCAAAGTAACATTATACTGGACATGGTTAACCACCTTAATTAAAAGCCTATCACCTTCCCTTGCTATGATCCGAGGGCCTGGGAACTTACCATTCACCGTCACAATACTCTTCGTTTGACACAATCTTGTCACATTTTGCATCACAATCTGTCAAAAGATAACATAATTTTTCAGTTTAATGACAGTGGCACAGAAATTAATTAATAATATTATTACTTACATTGAACTTGTAGTGCCTAGTAATGCCTGCATGCTTTGCAGCTATCAGCTGAGGGAAAATACATAATACAAGCACCACAGCTCTTAAAACACCTATGGCAGGAAAACTGATAAAACTCATTTCAGCTTTTTCTTTTTTTAAGAAGACAAATAATATATGGTAAGAGATGAAAGCTAATTGGATGCAGAAAGATGAAAAAGATGAAGCTTTTATATAGTGAGTTAAGAAACAGTGAGATTTGTCAAGTCGGTGACTGATTAGACTAAGATTTTTGTTGAGTAGTCCTATACTACTACTTGGAAGAACAAATTGCAGTTTTGGTCGGACTAGCAGCTGGTGAGGCGGAACTTTGGAGTGATATCTAAGTTAGATTTTATTGTCTAATTAGCCTTAACGGTTTTTGTTCAAGCTCCCAAATTGCCACCAAAACAATTTTTTCCATTAAAAAAAGGACTAATCGGTTAATTTAAGCTAGCTTGGTAATGGTAGTGTTTCAACCTCCTGCTGGTAATCAAGGCTAGAGAAAGAGCTGCTGCTATACAGTCTTGTTAGTTGTCGGTTGTTACTTGCTCCATAACATTTAACAGCTTTTGATGTTACTTAATAATACTGTATCTTCTTTAATTTCTTTCTCTGGTGTCAAAGTTGGTTACCCTTTTGCTGTCCAATTATTGAATTGAATTGTTGGTTGATATTTGAAATTCTGAGCAGCTTTAACCTCCAACATATGATTTTCGTGCTTCAAATTAAGCCACCTTCAATAATTTTTTTTTTCCCTTTTTTAAACCATCATCCTGAAGCTGGGCCAATTAATCCAGATTCATAAGCTACGAAGGGGGTAAAGTGTCCCTACCAAATTTTAAAGGTACTGCATACAAATTAAGCCCACTGCATGTTATTAATGCCAGCCTATTCACAGCATATTTGTACATCTTCTGTTTAGATTTAATAATCACTATCAATAATTAATGCAAAATGTTAAAGATTTAGGAGGTGTATTGAATTAAGAATCTGTTAAATTTTTAAAGATTTTAACTTTTCAATAGGATTCAATCTATATTCTTTTAGAGTCTATTAAAGTTTTATAGTATTCAATTCAGACTCGTATAAAATTCATACAAATCAATAGTATTCAATTATAACTTTTTAAAAATCTATATAAATTTGACGATATTCAAAAAATTACTAATTTAAAAGGATTTTATAAAATTATTAATTTCGTTTGATTTTTAAGTATTTAAAAGGATATTTGAAAGTCGTTTGATTTAAAAGGATTTTTAAGGATTTTTAAGTATTTTTAAGTATTGCAAAAGTCTTTTAAAATCTAACAAACTCTTGCTCCAATACACCACTTAATAGAACGAAAGCGGGGTGGGTACCAACGAATTTTAAATTACCTGTATAGATATTTGTTTAAAATTTTACTATCCATATCCATTCTAAACCGGTTTAAATACCTATTTAAGTATTATATTTGAATCCGATTAAATATTCCCTAACTATATCCATTTAAAAACTCGTTGAAAGTACCTCTTAATTATCTAAATTTCAAACTTAATTAAAATACTTGTTTTACTAATAATGGAGAAAGTACCAACTACTAAATCTATTTAATATAGTGGTTAATGGGAGCGGGATGATCGCCGATGATGTTGTCTATTGCGGGCCTTTCATTGTCGGTGTTTATAAGTTTTTAACGAGAAAAATAATAATTTTGGAGAAAATGATGCATTTTTCTTTTTAATCCCTTATTATTTTTTAGTTTTTCATTTGGCTCTAAACCCATTGAATTTGTTCAATTAGATCCTGAAATTAATTTTAATTGAATATATAAAAATCATTGTGATTCCATCAAAGCCAATAAAAATCTATAAAAAAAGTCCCACAAATTCCATAAAACTTTATATATAATTCTAATGGAATTTGTATAAATCTTAATAAATCTATCAATTTCGTCAAACTCAATAATTCTTTTAAGATTTTCACAAATTCTATAAGAATTTTACGTACAGTTTTATAGAATTGTTGAAACTCTTTTATAGATTTTGATTAATTTTGATGAAATTATAATAATTTTTATATATCTTATCAAAATTAATTTCAGGATCTAATTGAGCAAATTAAAAGATTTTAAAGTCAAATGAAAATTTGAAAAACAATGAGGAACTAAAAGGTAAAATGCATCATCTTCTCAAAAATTATTATTTTCTTCCTTAAAAATATGTGGGTACCCTATCCCATTATTAATAAAAGATGTATTTTAAATAAGTTTGAAATTTGGATAATTAAAGATTTACGGGTATCTACCTGTTTAAGAGGTACTTTTAACAAGTTTTTGGTTGGATATAGGTAGTAAATATTTAAACAGATTCGAATATGAGTACTTAAATACGTATTTGAACGAGTTTAGAATAAATACAGATAGTAAAATTTTTAATGGATATTTATTTAGGTAGTTTAAAATTTGCGACTACTCCCTCAATTTTCGTTCTATTAAGGGATATATTGAATTAAAATTCTGTTATATTTTAAAAGATTTTTGAAATTTTTAGATTGAACGATGAATTTGTGAATAACTCTTTCATTTATATATAACGTTCTAAAACCCAACAAAATCAATGTTTTTATAGAATCATTTTAAATTAACAATGTTTTGAATATTATCAAATTTGTATGGACTTTTAAAAAATCATAATTGAATACTATTAAATTTTTATAAAATTTAAAAGAGTCTGAATTGAATATCATTAAATTTTAATAGACTCTATAAGAATTTAAATTAAATACTATTAAAATTTTAAAATCTAACAGACTCTTAATCAAATATATCCTCTTTACTGTTTTGATAGAATTTGATGTAATCTAAATCTGTGTTTGGAACGGGTGGAAAATACTAGAGGAAGGAAAATAACCGTGGAAAGTTATTTTCCCTTGTTTGGATGAAGTTGGCAAATTGCAGAGGAAGGAGAATTTGTACGGAAATCCTCCCGGGCCCACAACTTTTCAATCTCTCTGAATCGGAGAGAAGGTAGCAAATCTTAGTGAAATTTTCACTGTTTGAAGAAAATTACAAAAAAACCCCCATTGTCATCTCATCAACAATTAACTGCTCTATTTTATTTTCGTGTTGCTGTTTGATGCTTTATATTAAAAATAAATAAATATTTTTGTTTTTGTTTAGATGATGGTTGATTGTCACGACCTAAAACCGTGGGCCGGACCAGCACTAGGACCTAGGTAAGCTTAAGGCCCCGAGGTCCGTAGTAAGCCTAAACTATAAAAATTCATTTATATTATCATTTGATTGACGGAATAGTAAGCCCATATTATGACATTATTCATAATATAATTAGAGTTTACATTTCTGATCCAGCCTTAGTATTAAATACTGTTCACAGTTCGGGCCTATATCCATTTAATAAAAATATATTCTCATGTAAATATTTATTTGTCATAATATGATTAAACTATTTCTATTATATAGTCTCCAAATATTCAAAAAGAACGCACCACAATTTATTTATAATCACATGATAATTTCTTTTACATGACCAAATATTAATTAAACATCCTAACTGCGGAGTTAAATAAAATGTGTGGAAAACCACAGTATTAACAGATAATTCATATTAACATATTCGAATCTCTGCGGAGAAGGAAGTAAAGTCTTATAAACCAACGGTATTTTTATTTCCTGAAAAATGTTTATGAAAGGGGAGTGATTTTTACTAAACTCAGTGAATAATAATAAATAATGCAAACTCACACATTCAAGCAGTATGCTTACACAATATAATAAATGGGCATACTTCACAAGCAAGTGTCATACATCAGCATCTTCAAACAAATCACATTCAAATATTCACAACATATGGAAATTAGTCAGTGAAGTCACAAATCCACCTATTGACCCCCGGTCAATTTTCATTATAATAATATATATATAACAGGGAGCCGATCCCCTATACCTGGCCCACTGACCCATAGTGACACACGTCGTCCTAATTTTCACCCAGATACAAAAGCACATTATTTCACATCACAGTTATTCACAAACATACTCAATACAATAAATGCAACATATGAATAGGGCGAAAATTGTATAAATTTATAGAACCGAAATATTATATATCAAAGACTAAGATTATAGAACTGGAATATTATATTTAGAAAATGAAGGATATCAATATAGCAATAGAAATAGAAAATGATTTATGATTATTTTAAATAATATAAAAAATATATGGTATGTATATAAAATGCATGTATACAGGATGATGTGTACTATTTATTATTACTCACAGTGACCACAGAATAAATTCAGGTCTGTCCTGGGTTCTGATTTGGAAGAGCAGTAGAGGAACTTGGTTGATCTAAGAAATACGTATAATAAGGAAAATATAATCAAATAATGATTTCTTTAATTAAGAATATTAATTTAATAAACCTATCTGTTTATTTTATTTTTCTAACTAAATTTCTATTAACTCACTCTATAACCTTACTGTTTACCAGCAATTAATTTATTCACTTATTTTGTATCTAGTCTAGATATCATTTCCATTTATTTCACCACAAAATGTATTTATACTCCAAATTATAATTTAATACCAACAATAATAATAATTCATTAGCAATTTTACCAAATATTTATTTTTTAACCGAGATTACTTTAAACCTAATATTTCATATAATAATAATACTTATTTCACCAAATACTCTAATTATCATCCGAATAATTTAATTATATAAAATTTTTTAATAATAATTCATTTAATCAACCAATTAATTAATTCTATTCTTTTATATAGTCCATTTATTAAAATCCTTCAACTATACCCATTAATCCTTAATAAAGAAATTTTTATAATTTTAGAATCTTAACGCTAACTAATTAATTTACTAACCCTCAAAATCAATTAAAATCCTATAATTACTCTTTAATTACCCAAATCATCAATTAATTTATTTTATTTTATCCAATTTCTCCAATTAATCACTCAACCACATAACTAATTAACCAATCAAAAATATCATAATCAATAATTAACATCCCATAATCAAATTGACCTTCATAAATAATATAATTATAGACTAAAATCAATAAATCAACATATAACCCAATAATCAATAATTCACCAAAATTCTAATAATATACCTTCTAAATATAATAAAATCAACCAAAATAATAAATCAACCTCCTACAAATAATTAACCACTATAACTACTCAATTTAACTAATTAACTGCCAATATCATCCCTAAAATAATTAAATCCACCAATAATATAAAATCAACAAATAATTCACCAA
>CANUEX010016012.1:0-13026 GCA_948099535.1 Jatropha multifida
AAGAAATATTGGTCCGATTTTAATCGATTAATGGTTATTCAATAAATTTTCGGGCGAACCAAAAATGATTTTCGATTCCCATAATATTACGTGGCGTAATATTATTGGCTAATAATTTACAATTTAAATTTAAATGGGAATGTTTCGAAATAAAAATTTCAGGGTATTATAATATATATATATATAACATTTTTAAATATATAACCATAATGCCATTAATGATATAATCTTGTATTATTGTTGATTTCAAAATTTAATTTCAACATTACTATCTTTTCATTACAAAATTTATTAAAATATTTAAATTCCCGAATTTCGTGGTCAAGTAATAAAATATATCTCCATGTTAGATCGCAAATAATAATAACTATAGATTTTTTTCCTAAAAAAAAAAAAAATTATAGATAATAACTGTAATTAAACTCTTTAAGCAAAAGATAACTCTACAAGGATTTAAACTCTTAAATACCTATATTATAGAACATGTAATTAACTATGACCTAATGCCCTAATTTCAATAATTTATGTGAGTTTGAGTAATTATTATATATATATACACACACACACACAAGGCCGTCTCTGCCTTTCTCCTACGAGAGCAAAGAAAAGAAATTGACTTCGGTAAGTTTTATGTCTTTAATTTTTAGGTTTGCTCAGTTGCTTTTCACTTTTTGGGTTCGATTTGAGTTATTTATTTTTGTGTATTTATTAATTTTTCCTATTTTGTTTAAAAAATTATTAAGGGATTTGTTCTTGTTGAAACTTGGAATCTACCTGTTGTCGAGTAGTAGGAGATTACTGACAATGATGCATGGAAACTTCTAATTCGAAATTCCGATGTGTCCGTTTTCCTTTATAAAATACCGTTATTATTAAATGTCTTTTTCCACGTTTCAACCAATTTTACCCAAAAAAAGGAATTAATATAAAAATTAAATTATGAATCCATTTAATCATGAAAGCTGTTAATTAGGAGAGCAATTAATAAGCCATCCTTATATAGTGGAGGGAATATCTCTTTAACTTTTAACTAATATTCAAACACTGTTTACGTATATAAAAGGAATTAACATGTAATTATGAGCTTTGCTTTCAACTTTTCTTCTTCAGATTTATAAGATTTTCTCATACTTAGAGTCGAAATTCTAACAGCTCAGACATCAAATCTAGGGCAAACAGTGTTCTTTTTTTTCTGGGTATGCACATATCTTTTATTTTGTTTTGTTGGCTGATTTGATTAGTAAAAAAAATTTATTACGTAAAAGGTTTACTTTGATTAATAATGTTTAAGGTCGCGAGTTGCTTTGAAGGCAAATGGAAAACCACTTGTATAGTTTTTATTGCATGAAATACTAAAAAACATTGTTTGATGTCAATAATTATTAATTATGTTAGGAAAAGGGTAGTTTCGTTGAAAATTAAAAATCATAGCGTCATTAAGTATTTGTAATTTACTCCAAGTATACTTCTTAACCCTAGCGCTGTGATGATTAAATCAATGCAAATTATGTTTTGATATTAATATATTATTAGCTTTGCTTAATCCAAATTAATATTCCCTTCCGCTAGCTAAGCTGTTTCTTCATTGTCATTACAATTTTTTATTTTGTATTTTGTATTTTCTTGAACCCTACTGTCTCATATTTAACTTCTGATATATTTCTTGACGGTAGTAATTGTTCTAACACCAAAAAGAAGAATGGTATTCTTTGCCAATAATCATCCTCCGCCACCACCGGTGCAAATCTTTCTCTCCGTTCTCCTTCTTGCCGCCACCATCACCGCCGCGAATGGTGCTGATATTTTTCATGAGTGGAGGGTTGCAGTTGACACAAGCATCAAACCGGTATCAGTAGATCAACCTGTTATTACTATCAATGGAATGTTTCCTGGACCTCTTATTAATGCCAGCACTAATGACATGATTCATGTCAATGTGTTCAATGACTTGGATGAGCCTCTCCTCTTCACATGGTATTTTTTTTTCTTTATTTCTTATTAAGTGAATTGTACTTTTTCCAAGAACTATAAGATTCATCTTTCATAAATTAAGGTAAATCCTACTAACTGGAGGCGAAAGTGCACTATTTTTAGGTGCATTGGCCGAGCACAGATTATTTTCGTCCGCATAAGTAGGTGGAAACACCGCGTGGTGCAAACTATGCTACAAAAATTTTTATCAGTTAGAATTAAAGAATTAGAAAAAGTTTAAAATTTTCAGGAATCTAATTCTTAATGTTTAAGACTTTGGTTTAATGGGTGCAGGAATGGGATACAACAGAGGCTCAACTCCTGGCAAGATGGAGTGTCAGGAACAAACTGTCCAATTGAGCCTGGAAAGAATTGGACATACCAGTTTCAAGCTAAGGACCAAATTGGTAGCTTTTTCTACTTTCCTTCCCTCAATTTCCAGAAAGCTGCTGGAGGGTTTGGTCCCATTCGAGTTAACAATCGAATAGTCATTAATGTCCCCTTTCCCAAACCTGAAGCAGAATATGATCTTCTCATTGGTGATTGGTATAATCTCAGTTTCAAGGTAAACAGGACAATGGAAATAAAAAAAAGAAATAACAAGTAAGACAATAGAAGTTCCTTTTTTTTTTCAGTGATTCCTTTTCATGTAAATTGTAACAGGATGTTAGGTCCATGATATCAAAAAGCTCTGGCTATCACATTCCTCCTGACAAAATGCTAATGAATGGAAAAGGCTCATTTAACGACCCTTCTGCGAAATTCTATGAATCACTCGCATTTACATCAGGTATTTTAACTAATTTGTCTTAATCTGTGTGGAAAATATTTGTGATTATAGTTTTGAGATGGAAGGAGTAAATTTTTTAAAGGTTTAAGTCGAATAAATATTTTATTTCATTGTCCAACCGAATAATTTCTTGCCTTAATGCCAATTTCTGAAGTTAAATTTGGGCCTCCTCTCTAATAAAAGTAATTTATTTATTTATTTTATTTATATAATATGCAGGGAAGACTTATAGGTTGAGGATATCCAATGTGGGAAGTGTATGGAGTTTCAATTTCAGGATTCAAAATCATAAAATGGTGCTTGTTGAAACTGAAGGATCATACACTAGTCAGATCCTAATAGACTCTCTGGATGTGCATGTTGGTCAATCCTACTCTGTTCTTGTCACAGCAGATCAAAACCCAGCTGATTATTATATTGTGGCAACTCCTAAAATGGTTAAACCTGATGATATTAACAATGTTGCTGCTGTTGGAGTGCTTCATTATGATAATTCCACCAAAAATGCTACTGGGCCTCTTCCAAGTGGGCCTGACCCTTTTGATATTCAATTCTCCTTGAATCAAGTCAAGTCCATCAGGTATTTTTTTTTTATTTTTAATTAATAATAATTTTCTTAAAAATTCTTCTACATCAAAAAAAGAAGTGTGAGAGTCCATAAGCAGACTCCACTCATTAAATTTATTGAAAAGTCCTTTTTGAGCTAAACGGTTTGACTCATTTAAAATTTATTGATTAATTCAATTATACAGGTGGAACCTGACTGCGGGAGCTGCTAGGCCCAACCCACAAGGAGCCTTCAATGTGACCAATGTGACATTATCACAAACATTTATCCTGCATGGATCAGAAGCAAAAATTGCTAATAAGCCCTTTTACACTGTCAATGATGTCTCTTACACCACACCAAATACCCCATTAAAGTTAGCTGATCAATTTGGGAATTCCTCTGATGTTTATCAACTGGATCAGTTTTCTACTAACTCAAGCAATGGTAGCCCTACACGTGGCGTTTTTGTTGCAACAGGGGAACATAAAGGTTGGATAGAAATTGTTTTCACCAACAATTTCGATGTCATGAATTCTTGGCATTTGGATGGCTTTAGTTTCTTCGCAGTTGGGTAAGAGGAAAAGGTCTCCCTTTCTAATAATTCTAATCAAATTAGTAAAAACTCATATTATTAATTTGATTCAGATACGGAATTGGAGAATGGACACATCAGTCGCGCTATATGTACAATATTTATGATCCTGTAGTTCGTTCGACAACTCAGGTATTTTATAATTTCATATGCTGTAGAGACATATGAATATATTTGCTCACAAGTACGTAAAAATTTTTAATGGCAGGTGTATCCTAGAGGATGGACTGCTGTGTATGCATATCTTGACAATCCTGGAATGTGGAATTTGAGATCACAAAATTTGAAAAACTGGTACTTAGGGCAGGAGCTCTACTTAAGAGTTTTTGATAGTGACCCTAATCCTGCCAAAGAAAGACCACCTCCAGATAACCTTCTTCTTTGTGGTAAATGCCTTATTAATCTTTTTATTTTTTTATTTGATATATAAAAAATTGTTAAAGTTTAATTAGTTCAAAAATTATATATTTTATTTCTTACTTGTTGAATTATTTTTTTTTTAATTTATATTTGGTAATAATTAACATTGTAATTTTTCTTGTAAAAGGAAAATACATCAATTTAGCTCCACCACCCCCTGCACCAACTGCTCCTGCACCAACCGGTCCTGCTCTTCCAACTTCTCATGCATCATACAGAAAAATATCATGGTAATTATAATATTTTGTATTTTTTATGCAATATTCCCATTTATTCCTAAATCTTAAAAGTATATGTATTTTTCAGTTAGCTAATAATTATTTTTTGATTTGATTTTTGTAGGTTTCACACAACGACGGTGGCCATTGTTGCATTTTCCTACATTGGCAAGCTGTAGATAGTGGAATTGCAGAAGAACTTGTTGTGGCATCTTAATGGATTTTACAATTAATTTATTAATATTTCTTGGAAGATATCCTTAGGCATATGCTCTCACCGTTAAACTATTATGTGCATTATTTTTTATTACTAATTATTTAGGGAATGGTAAATTAAATTATATTATTTTAAATATATAATTTAGATTGGGAAGAGTTACGTTGTCCTCTCTATATTTTTTTGTTAAATGATTAGGTTATCTTTTTTTTTCCTTTATATATATGTATATCGGTATTTGGACTTTATTATCAAGGATCAGACCAGCTCGGACTTAGTCACAGTTCAAACTATTCGCAGATATATTTAGTGATTCTTTTTACATGCCCAACTATTGTTAACTGAACCATAATTTGTTGGTATATTTCAATTTTTTTTATTGCTAGTGTAAACAAACATTAATAACAAAACAAGAAATAGAATTGTATGCAAGAGTTGACTAATTTAAAAAGAAAAAAAAGGGGGTTGACAGATTAATTCCCTCATACATTCCTTTTCTGATGATTTAGGATTCTTTGATTGCTTAAATGCAAGAAAACATGTTCCGTTTGAGTGGATCAGAAGCCATATACACTTCCTGGATGGCTTGTGAAGTACAAAAAGTATAGTATTTCTATATACATATATACCAGTATAAATTAATTAATTATACACTGGCATTGCTTACTTGCTAGCAATCTCTTCCAAGTTAGCCAGCTCTTTAATTTTTGTTGAAGCATGTTTTTATTTATTTATTATAACAGACACATGCAAAAGGCAGGAATTATTGGTTTGTATGTGAACCTCACTTGTGACAACTTTTTTTTTTTGGTAGATAAATTTAAAAAAAAAATTCATATTTAAGTAATTAAAATTTAAATATTTATGTCGTACTCATGTATTTATAATTTTGGTATAATTTTTAGGAGAGGCTTCAAAGATTATTAGATAATTAGGAGCTCCTTTCCTTGGCTAAATCATTAGTTTCTTTGATTGTTTCGTTCATTATTGGAACCTTACGTGCAACTCATAACCCATCTCTAAATTGTGGTTTTATGGATTTTTATTATTATGGTATAGCACTTTCTCCTTGTGACAAGTTTTTATATGATTATAGAAAAGGCTGCTACAGTTGACTCCAATTCTGTTGCTTGGAAGTTAAAAAAAAAAGGTGGTGGAAGTAAGTTTTTTTTTGGATTGGATGTAATTTATAATAAACGGCTCAAGCGACAAAATATATTCGAATTTATGATCCGTATAAAATTAGATATTTAATTTTAGAAAAGTAGTTATAAAAATAAATAATTATAAGTATCGGAAATTATAAAATTTTCTTTGTAATAAAAATGATAAAATATAGAATTGCATAACACAGACATGGTTACCTAAAATATGTAATTATGTAAATAGTAATGGGATCAATAACACATGAATTTTCAATGATTAGGAACAAATTATTTACATAAAAAATGCATAATCATGTTCCTTTCACTGAGATACTTATCCAATTTTTAATATTTTATTATATGCACTATCATATATAAATTTATATTATTCGAATAAATTTATTAAAATATATATTGAGAGATATTAGACTTAATGAGAAGCAAAAGCAAGCTAACATATGCCTCACGTCTAGCGTTGACCCATCAATTCTTGATTATTAATTATCGGTGCCAAATTCAATTTTCTTTTAGAAGATTAGGGATTAAAATTGAAAATTTAGAGTCTGAAAGTGTTTAGTCTCAACTAAACTAAATTTAAATTAGCAATTTAATTAATTTTTACATATTTAAAGTAAAATAATAAATATTATAGAATTATATATATAAAGTTGATGTGTCAATTTATATATTTAATCTATATAATTAAGATCCGATAAAATTAACAACATACTAGATAAAATTAAAAATGTACGTAGAATGTATTATGTCTAAATAAATAATTATGACATTATAAATAAATTTAATTATGTATGAATTAAAATTTGACTTTGATATTAGTTGGTTATTTCTTTTAATTTATTAAATTTCGATTGAGATTTGAACTCGATTCAAATTCAAAATTTTGTAATTTTAAAATTAATTTCTACTAAATCACTAGCCAAAGTTAACTGCAGACTCAATTAATTATATTAAGTTGAAATAAAAAAAGAATATAATAAGAGAGAGATATTCGTTGAGAGCATTTTATTCTTTAATGGGTCAATCCGGTACAAACAGGATTTAATTTTAGTTCAGCGGAATGGATATATTTACGGTAAAGAAAAAAAAAAAGGTATAACGAGAGTTGGGAGGTGATGCAATTATAAGAGAGATTGAGCTGAGAAAAGTGAAGAAAGAGAGAGAGAGAGAGAAGAGAAGCGCATATTCCGTGGGTTCCAGCCTTGCACTCCAATCATGCTCTCTCTTATTTTTAGACATCCGTTCAGTCAAAGTAATGGCCTTTTCTTTCCTTTGCTCTCTCTCTCTCTCTCTCGAGACACATACTCTTCCCTTCTCCTTTCAGGGTTAATTACAAAATTTGCTCGAGAGGTTCATGTTAAATTATGTGCAATTTATTTTTATTTTATATATGTAAAACAGAATATATTCAAATTCAAAGCATTTTACTTTGCGTTAACATATCATATATAAAAAAATATTATTCTATACTTAGAATGATAACGGCTTTTTATATAACTTTTAGCGTTTTGACTTCTTATTATTCGTAAATTATTAAAAGAAAATTATCGCTTTTTCCAGAAAAAAAAATACTCATATTTTTATTTACAATTATAGCCGTTATTAGATATTCAATGCTCCCATTTCATGGCTATTATTGATTAGCTAGCAAAGGGAAGATGTTTCCCATGTTCTTTTGATATTTAATTCCTTTCTTCAATCAGATTAGCATTTACAGTTAATCACTTTGGCAATGTTTGAAATAAATAAATTTATAAATAATATAATTATGAAATGAAAATAAAAGATAAGAAAAGAATAAAAAATGCAAAATTAATAATTTAAAGTGGTAATTAAATTTGTGCCTAACACTAGCAGTATGAAGGTAAATGCAAGCTGAGAAAGAGAGTAGAGGTGAGGATTAATTAGTTTAATTACTGGTTTACTGGCCAAAGAAAAACAATGGTGGATGTAGGGTTTGTTTGTTACTATTTCTTGCCTATTGATATGGTTAAAGTTGTGCGTTGGCAAAGTGTGAGAAAGAGAGTGTGAAACGGACTTAAGATTAACAAACTCCTTTTTCACACTCTCTAGTCTCTAAATTTATCAAATTTTCAGTTACATTTTGTTCGTTTTAAGCGTGTCGTTTGTATTTCATCATATTTTTTTTTATTTATTTGTCTTAATTTTAATTAATTTCCAACTCTAATTAATCCTATATATGTTAATTATATATCTTTAGCGGCACTAATTCACACACTTAATTACTTTTGACTCTACAAAAACTGTCACCCCAAATATAATATATAAATACATACCCTTTTCTTATTTATATCCAACACCACTCTTCATCTCCCTTTGCTTCCTCCTACACCCCACCAATATTTTCTCCCCTTCTTCTCTTCTCTTTCTTCCCGTTTTCTTTTATTTTTAGGTGGTGTAGGAAATGGAAGCTCAAGAGGAAGTCATCACGGTCGCAACCACCATCAAAGGAAAGCGAACCAAGCGGCAAAGGGTACAATCGCCGATTCCTTTTGGTAATCTGACTGCTAATTCATCAAGCGGAGATGTAGACATGGACACGGACGGAGATACTAATATCAAGAATTCTACCAACTTGTCACCAGCTAGTTCTCAAGAATTTCAAGAAAGGACACAAGAAGAAGAAGACATGGCTAATTGTCTTATCCTTCTCGCTCAAGGTCATAATAGCAACAATAATAATAATATTAACAATATTACTGTTAATAATCATTTCAAATACTCGTCCTCGCCAAAGCAAGATTACTATGACAATGATGCCGGAGTACACAGCCCTAATTCCACCACCACCACCACCACCACCACCAAATTCAGCAGTAGAAAATTCTTGGAAACTGGGTCCCCTGGTTCGGGCAAGGCTGGATACTATGTTTATGAGTGCAAGACTTGTAACCGGACATTCCCATCGTTTCAAGCATTAGGAGGGCATAGGGCAAGTCACAAGAAGCCAAAGCTAAATATTGAAGAGAAGAAACAGTTAACATTATCATCTGATGATGAAGAAGGTCACTTGAAAGATATTTCTTCTCTTTCGCTACAATTAAGCAGTAATCATAATCACAGAGGTGTTATTTATAGCAGCAGCAGCAGCAGCAATAATAATCATCATAACAAGAGCAAGATTCATGAGTGTTCTATTTGTGGAGCGGAGTTTACCTCTGGTCAAGCCTTAGGCGGCCATATGCGGCGGCACCGGGCACCTATAACGGCGGCCGGAAGTAATAATAATATTAATAGTAATGGTGGAGGCTTGTCATTAACAACAAGAATGGGAATAGAATCTGAACAACAGCAAGTCAAGAAAACAAGAAACCTAATTTCTTTGGATTTGGATCTAAATCTTCCTGCCCCAGATGAGGAAAAGTTGCCCTTTGCTTCGAAGCAACAAAAACAACCACCACAGCAACAAAAGCAACAGCAAGAAGATCAACAAAAACCAAAACCACCTCTTGTCTTCTCCGGCCCGGCTTTGGTGGATTGTCATTACTAAAGAAGGTCATAATTCTTCTTTTTTGTTGTAAAAGACATATTTTTGTTTATATTTAATTATATTTGTTCCTCACAGTACTGGCTCTCAAACACTGACGATTTAATTGTTTTCTTTGTCAACGTTAATTAATTCCCTTTGTACAATTCAAAGAATTAATTGTAAGATGATTCTTTTTATTATTATTTTTTTATCTTAGAAATGAATTACAATCGATTATTATCAAAATGTTCTATACCTAAATAATGATTTTTTTTCTGTTAAAAGCTAGTTAATTAATTTCTGTCAGTTATTTCTATTTATCAAAAAGACATTTTTTTTTTTCCTTTTCTCTAGTTCGTGAAAAGTTCGTGATGGGAATCCTTTTTTCTCTCTTTATCATTGGTTTTTATTCTTTTTTTTTCTAAGTGAGAGGGAATGTGTTACACAATGGAGAGAGAGTGTGTTTGTCACCGCTGTGGCTTAGGTTGTTTCATTGTTTAATGCACAAGAACACCTACCTCTCTCCATATATATATGTATTACACATGCATTTTGGGGACAAGAATAGAATAAAAGAACAAGAAAAGCTGGTAACTAACTGCACTGCCCATATGAATCAACTTCTTTGCTCCTTTTTTATCTTAAAATAACTAATTGCATTTAGAAAAAGGTTGCCACTTAAGCTATTTTTGTTCTTTTCTTGGCTTGCTCCATCTCTCTCTTGTTTGTTATACACTAGCCTACTCCATCAACCTAATCACTCATCACTATTGCAATCATTCTCCGCTTCATTCCCTACACAACTTAACATGCGCATACAATTCTAAAATCTCATATTGCTCCCTCTATGCTATTAATATTCGATTCATCACGAGTTACATTTGCCACCTATTGTATTCAAGGGTGAGCATTTGGTTCAACCCAACTACTCTAAATGAAAAAAAATTGAATTTTAAAAATACAGAAATCAAATCGAAATAATCAAAGTCCAAATTTTTTCCTTTTAGAGAAATTACTAATTACGAGCAAATTAGTTCAATTTGATTTTGTGGTTTAAATAATAAATGGAAAAAAATTGTTGGCCTAAGAAATATGAACCAGAAATTCTTTGTTTGGCTTGAGTCAGTGATTAATAAGAATCACATAAACCAATGGCTAGATTTGATTTGGTTGGCTAGCAAATTAGATAGGATGACTAATTAATCTAAAGTATGGCATTTTGTTTAAAAAGCATCATTAGGTGTTCTTAAGTAAGGGTAGCTGTCTGTCTACCTCATTTTTGGGTAATTTGTGCCAAATTAGAGAGTTAGGTCAATTTCTGAAGTGCAAGTTGCACACTAGTGTATTATGGAAGCTATTTTATATAAATTTGTATATATATGGTCAATTTTTTTTTTTAAAAAAATTTAATACTAAGGTGAGTTTGTTAAGACCAAAGCTATTATTGAGGAAGTCTAAATGTGCAAATGGAAGTCAACTCTTTTAGTCATTTTTCAATATTTTAGTCCTAATTAAATCCTAATCCAATATAAGAGGTCATTAAATTAAGTAAAACCATTATCAACATAAAAATAAAAATTAAGAGGAAAAATTACCATTAATTGGTATTAAAATTACAATATTAGTACAATATGAAACCATAAATCTTATAAAAATATAATTCAATTAACTGATTATTTGCATAATAAAACTATATGTATCGCAATTAGGAGTAAGGAAACAATCTATTTGTTTTAAAATAGAACCAAATTGATATCAAATTTACATGATTTAATTTGATCAACTTAATGCGATTTTAGAAAAAACACTTATTTTGGCCTATGCAGGTTTCGAACCTGCGACCTTCGCGTTATTAACACGACGCTCTAACCAACTGAGCTAATAGGCCGAACGATACAAGCTTTTCAATTTCTATAATTATCCAGTAACATGTCCAATGCAATTACGCCGCGCCTAATGATTGAGACAGCGGAGGAACAAAATGGATTGATAATTTGGTTGCATGAAGTATTGGCTTATTGTCATTTCTTCAATGAATGACAATAATTGGTTCTGAAAGATGCAAGCAATAAAAAAAAAAAGTAACTTGTTGAAGAAAGAAATTAAAAGAAAAATGACTTATTTTCATTTTTTCAAAATTTCTATCTTTAAATTTACTGGAATTTTTATAATTTATCAATAATTATTTTTTTCAGTCTCATTTATCATTAACATATATAAGAATTTTATTATTTGAAGGAATTTTTCTTTTTTCAGAAAATAAAGACAGGTGTCGATTGCAGATTTCTTATAGGCACTGGGCCCGTGAAAAGAACCTCTTCAGGCAGTGGATCATCTTTCCTTCCATCAACACTCTTTTAATTTAAACACAGTTTAGGTAAAATTCATTTTCAAATAAATTTATCATGTTTTATATATTATAATTTAAAATAAAAAATTCAATTGAATTCGATAAAATTATATTTAAAATAAATTTTTAAATAAAAATTCATTTATCTTTATTTATTATAACATCCTTGACATAATTATTTAAAAAAAATAAATAAAAAATATCAATTATATTTATTATGTCAATATAATAACTTGTCATTTTTTATTAAAATATAAATAATAAATTTCATATAAATAAGTACATTAATATTCCACGTTAATTAATTAATTATATAGGCAGTAATTCATTTGAATAATTATTTTTAATTAATGTAAAAAATTTTGTTGATTTAAGTGATTAATTTGGAAACTAAGAAAAAAAACTATTAAGAATGTTACTATTGTGTAATATCCCGAAATTTTTATTTCAAAATAATTTTCATTTAAATTTAATCGTTAAATTATAAGCCAATAATATTACGCCACATAATATTATTGGGACCGAAAATCATTTTGGTTCGCCCTAAAATTAATCGAGTAACCGTTAATCAAATAAAAATCGGACCAATTTTTTTTATTAGACTGAATTAATTAAAATTAGACCCGAGTTGGATATTTTTGATAATCACTGTGCATCACTATTCTTTTCCTCCTACATATTACGTTAAGGACGGTTTGTTTTTATTAATAATTTTAACTTTATTTTTTTTTTCTTTTCTTTTTCTTTCTTTTCCCTATTTCCTTTTTATTTTCCTTCTCTCCTTCTTCATTAACATTCACCTCTCACTCTCAACTCACTCTCTCTTTCTCTCTCACTGTCTCCGGCCACTCTCTCCACTACGCCGACCACCGCGCCATAGCCACCAGCCACGCCTCAAGCTCCAGCTCTATCTCTCTCTTCCTCTTTCTCTCTCCCTGCTGCTCCCTGTCTCTGTCTCCCTCTCTGTGCGACGCCAGCCACCTGCAGCGCCGCCGGACCGCCGCAGCAGCTTCGCCAACTCCTCCTCCCTCCTCCATTGCGCCACCGTTTCCAGCGAGCTCCAGCTCCTCCTTGTCCCTCTCGCGTCGCACTGCCTTGAGCCACCACCTGCTCCTCCGCGTGCAACCTTGGCAGCAAACTCAGCAGCGGCATCTTCTCCTCGACCTCAGCCTGCTTCTAGCAACGTCGACGCCACCAGCCACCGTCTCCTCCTCCGATTCAAGGATTTATCGGGACCTTGATATTTATTGGGTATTAATTTTATT
>CANUEX010016013.1:0-14787 GCA_948099535.1 Jatropha multifida
TAATTTTAGTAAGTTATAAGTTTATGAAATTTTGTGAGGAATATGTTAAGTTATAAGATATTTTGCAAAGGATTTATGTATACGTAATAAGTGTTAATTTTAAAATGTTTTTGGATAAGAAATGGTGAATGAGAAATGAGACTATTTATGGAAGAATGCATTTATTTTGGGCTCTACTATACATGATTGACTTGTAGTAGGATGAGATGTATTGCGATATGTGAGCATGCTCAGGTTATCCGCCCATTTATTTATGTGAAGCTATGATCATATGCTAGGGTTATCAGCCCTTATAAATAAGCGGACGCGCTTATTATGAGATGGGGGTGGCGCTTCCACAGGCCACAGTGGTGCTTTCACAAGCCATGATTTATATGATGGGGGTGGTGCTTTTACATGCCACGATTATATGATGGGGGTGGCGCTTCCACAGGTCACGATTATGTGATGGGGGTGGTGCTTTCACAGGCCACGATCAAATCTGCTTACGTTCCTTCTGTTTAATACGAGCCTAACTAAGAAAGGAATTTTATTATATTATAAAGAAGGAGGACTCATTTGTGTTATAATCTTTTTATGGTTTTAATAGTGTTCAAATTTAATTAATGATATTTTGGTATTTATTCTATATTTAATTTGAGCATCTAAATGCATTTTCGGGAATGGTTACTTGGCTTTTTGTATTATTTTCATTGTTGATTATTTAGTACCACTGAGTCTTCCACTCAACGCGTTGATTTTTATCACGCGCAGGTTAGGAGCGGAGGACGCCTTCAGGACCAAAGGAGAGCATCAAAGTAGATATAGGATTTTGGGTAGGATATATCTTGTATAGTGATTTTGGCATGTACATAAAAATTGTAAATGGTGAAGATTGTATATATTAAGTTTATTATTAATTAAGAGTTGTGATTAATTAAGTAATGACTTTTTATTTTATTTTAGTGTATAAATATCAATAATTACTTCTGAAATGAATGGTTATAATTTTGCGATGGTATCTAAATGTGATGGACAAATGTTTAGAAGTGCTTGCTAATGAATTCAGTTGAATTGGAGTTTTGGGGTTTGGAGAAAATTGTATTGAAAGTGTGTATATTTTCTTTGTGTGGCAAGTTAATTTTTAGGGGAGACTCTTGCGAAATTTTCCTAGGAATTTCCTTAAACTCTATTTTTAAATTTTAAATTACTTGCCTCCTTATGAAAATCTAACCACTTCTAATATGTGATCTTGAGTTAGTAAGTGAAATAAGGCGGTGCTCCAGCATCGAATGTGGCATCCGCTATCTAGTTCTTTGGAATTGGGCGACGGGTGTTACAGTGAATTAAAGGTTAGCTTCATGGAAGACTTGACATCTTTCTTTGGTAGGCTGCATCACCTTAGCCCAGTTTGTTATCTTGGCTATGCCTATGTATACTATGCAGACCACTCATAAACCTGTTCAGATGTGTAAGGAGATTGAACAGAAGTGTCGAGAGTTTAATTAGGGTTCATTGATGGATCAAAGGAAGTTGTCTTTAGTTGCATGGAAGGAAGTTAGTAAGCCTAAGGAGCGGGGGGCCTTGGTTTTAGAGATATGGTGGCTCTCAATAAAGCTTTCATGATTATTAAGGATTAGTTGTAAATAGAGTTATACTAGATGTTAGATTCCTAATAGGTTTATAATATCTTGTATATGTATATATATATGACCCTATTGATGAAATACACACAAGTAATATTTTTCCCATATTGACTTTCATGGTATCAAAGCAAAAGGCTAAAAAATAAAAGAACCACAAATTCTGTGTTTCTGTATGACTGCCAGTCTAGGTCTCCCACCTAGGCTGTCGTTTTGTCTCACCGCCACCCAAGGAAGGAGGACAGGCCACCGATCGGCCCTCCCCCGAAGTCCGATCACTAGAGTCCTCGCGAGTGGGCTTCACGCACCACTCAAAGTTTCTACAGTTGCTCCACACGCCGATGAGTGGAGGAGTGTCCAGTGGTTTTCGGCGATCGGCCTTCCAGTTTTAGGGTCAATTTGACGTTAGTAAGAGTTTTCGGTGGTTAGTTCTCCGATCTAGCAATATTTTGGTTAGCATTTTGTTTATTTTTGCTACTGTTGTTTGCGACTTCGGTTCTATTGGGTTCGTATTATTATTTTGTGCCTCAGTTTCTGTTGGAGTGTTTAGTTTTTATTCATAATGGATACTGAACCCCAAGATACAAAAGCCATTATTACTGAATTGATTCCAACAATGAATAAAATCACAGAACATAAATTGAAAGGGACTAATTATTTAGATTAGAGTAAGACAATTAGAATCTATTTACAGAGTGCTGAAAAGGATGATCATCTAACTGATGATCCGCCAACTAGTAACACTAGGCAAAGTTGGCTAAAGGAAGATGCTAAGTTATTTCTACAGATTAGAAATTCTATTGACAATGAAGTAATTGATTTGATTAATCACTATGAGTTTGTTAAGGAGCTGATGGAGTATCTTGAATTTTCGTACTCGAGAAAAGGTAATTTGTCTCATATGTATGAAGTTTGTTAAGGATTATCGGGCTAACCAAAAAGATAAGCCCCTTACAGGTTATTTCATGGAGTTTAAGAAGATTTATGAGGAGCTTAATGTTTTATTGCCTTTTAGTGCTGACGTTAAGGTTCAACAGACTCAACGAGAACAAATGGCTGTGATGAGTTTTCTTGCAGGTCCTGCACTAATTTTTGACACTGCCAAATCACAGGTTCTTTCAGGGAATGACATTACCTCCCTTTAAGAGACTTTCACAAGATTACTATGCACAAAAGGATCTCATACAACTTCCTCTTCTTAAAGCAGTGCCCTTATGAGTCGTAATCAGGTAGCTAAGCAGCCAGGAACCAGAGGAAGAGGAAATAACCATAGTAATGGAGCAACCAATCGGGAGACAAGGATTATTATTTACCATTATTGCCATGAACCTGGTCACACTAAACGATATTGCAAGAAACTGATAAATAAGCCGCCAAGGGCAAATATGGCCACTCAAGATTCTGCAATTGCTTCTTCTGCCAACATTGTAGCAATTTCTATTGCGAAGTATGCTGAGCTCTCTAGATACTGTTCCTTTAAGTCTACTGATTCCTCGATTGCTGCTGCTGCCAATTCAGGTACTCCTAATACATGTCTTATATCTACCTCGTCAGAGGGGGTCATTGACTCTGGTTACACAGATCACATGACAGGTAACCCTAGTCTCTTATCTTTATTAAAAGAATCTGAACAATTTAATTGTCATGTTACTTTGGCTGATGGGTCTACCTCTTCGATCAAGTATACTGGCACCGCTAATCCCATCCCATCTCTTCCATTGTCTTCTGTTTTTTGTTTGCCTCGTTTCTCATTTAATCTATTGTCTATTAGCAAAATTACTCGTATACTAAACTATTGTGTTAAATTTTATCCTACCTATTATGTGTTTCAGGATCTTTTGACGAAGCGGATCATTTAGAGGACATGAGTCTCATGGCCTTTATCTTCTAGATGAACCAGTTTTGTTATCTCTTGCTTGTGCGGGTGCTCTATCTCCTCTTGAGATTCATTGCCATTTGGGTCATCATTCATTATCAACATTAAAGAAGTTGTGTCTATAGTTCCAGTCTCTATCAATTTTAGAATGTGAATCTTATCAATTTGCCAAACATCATTGTTTACCTTTAGTTCCTCAAGTCAATAAATGAGTTTAATCTCCTTTTGAGTTAGTTCATTCAGATGTTTGGGATCCATGTGCTGTTATTTCTAAAACTAGATTTAGGTATTTTGTTACTTTTGTGGATGATTATTCTCATGTTACTTGGTTATTTTTAATGAAAACTCGTTTTGAGATATTCTCCATTTTTTGTTCCTTTTGTGCTGAGATTAAAGCTCAATATAATACCTTTGTTTACATACTGCAAAGTGATAATGCTAAAGAATATCTATCTAGTTCCTTCCAATGTTATATGTCACAGAATGGTATTCTCCATCAAACATCTTGTGTTGATACTCCTTCTTAAAATGGGGTTGTAGAAAGAAAAAATAGACATCTTCTTGAGGTTGCTAGGGCACTTCTATTCCAAATGAAGGTCCCTAAGCATTTTTGGGTTGATGTTATTTCTACTGCATGTTCTTTGATCAATTGCATGCCTTATTCTATGCTTAATGGTGAAATTTCTCATAATGTATTGTTTCCTTCTAAGCTTTTATTCCTCATTGAACCTTGTATTTTTTGTTGTACTTGTTTTGTTCATGATGTTTGTCCACAGGTATCCAAATTAGATCTAAAGTCCCTACATTGCATTTTTCTTGGGTATTCTAGACATCAAAAGGGGTATCGTTGTTTCTCTCCCGATCTTGACCGTTATCTTGTTTTTACAATGTCACATTCTTTGAGAATACTCCATTTTTTCCTTCTTCTTCTTCTATATATAAGAGTGAGGGGGAAGATGATGAGCTTTTAGTCTACACTATCTAGCACCTTCCTACTCCTATTCCTGATCTTACACCTAGTCCTGCTACAACATCTGCTACCATTTCTTGCACCTCAGTCAGAACTTGACCTTACCATTGCTCTTCGAAAAGGTAAATGCCAATGTACCTATCCTATTTCTTCTTTTGTCCATTATGATCATCTTTCTGCTTTATCTCATTGTTTTATCAATAACCTAGACTCTGTTTCTACTCCTAAAACTATTAGTCAAGCTTTATCCTATCCTGGTTGGTGTGCAGCAATGAAAGAGGAGATGGCTGCCTTAGATACTAATGGTCCTTAGGATCTTGTGACTCTCTCGGCAAGTAAGAAAGCTATTGGGTGTAAATGGGTTTTTACCATTAAAATGAATCTTGATGGGTCTGTTGCTCGTCTGAAGGCTCGCTTAGTTGCCAAGGGTTGTTCTCAGATTTATGGCGTTGATTACTCCAACACTTTTTCTCCTATTGCTAAGTTGTCTTCTGTTCATTTGCTTATTTCTTTAGCAGCTACTTTTGCTTGGCCATTACATCAACTAGATGTTAAGAATGCTTTTCTTCAAGGAGATCTTCAAAAGGAAGTTTACATGGAGCAACTGCCAGGCTTTGTTGCTCAGGGGGAGTCGGGTAAAGTGTGTAAACTTCGTAAATCTCTTTATGCCTTAAAATAGAGTCCTCGAGCTTGGATTGGTAGATTTTGCGATGTGGTACACCAATTTGGCATGTAGAAGAGTACTTCTGATCATTTTGTATTATTTAGAAGTGGTAAGACTGGTTTGATTCTACTTGTGGTTTATGTTGACAACATTGTTATTATAAGGAGTGATTCAGCCGGCATTTCATCACTCAAGTCATTTCTCCATACTCAGTTTCAGACAAAAGACTTAGGATCATTAAAGTATTTTTTAGGCATTGAGGTATCTAGGTGTAAGAGAGGCATCTTCTTATCTCAAAGGAAGTATGTTCTTAACTTGCTAAAGGAAACTGGAAAGCTGGGTGCCAAGCCATGCAGTACTCCAATGACTCCTAATTTGCAACTTTCAACTGATGGTGAGCTATTTGATGATCCTAAGATGTATAGAAGATTGGTGGGTAAATTGAATTACCTTATGGTAACATGTCCAGATATTGCTTACTCTATGAGCATCTTAAGTCAATTTATGTCTTCTCCTACTATTATCCATTGGGAAGCTTTAGGACAGATTTTGTGCTACTTGAAAGGTAATTCGGGTTGTGGCCTGCTTTATAGTAATCATGGGCATTTGGACATTGAGTGTTTTTCAGATGCGGATTGGGCAGGTTCAAAGATTGATAGAAGGTCAACTTCAGGATATTGTGTCTTTGTGGGTGGAAACTTGATATCATGGAGAAGCAAGAAATAAAATGTAGTCTCACGATCGAGTGCTGAATCAGAATATCGATCTATGGCTCAATCTACTTGTGAATTAATTTGGATTCATTAGTTGTTAGAGGAAATTGGCTTCAATTCGTCCTTGCCTGCAAAATTATGGTGTGATAATCACGCTGCTCTTCACATTGCATCAAATCCGGTATTCCATGAATGAACAAAACATATTGAGATTGATTGTCATTTCATTCGTGAAAAGATGCAACAGGGTGTTATCTCTACAGGGCACGTTAAAACAAGTGAATAATTAGGAGATATCTTTACAAAAGCTCTAAATGGACCTCGGGTTGACTATCTTTGTAACAAGTTGGGCAGGATTAACATCTATGCACCAACTTGAGGAGTGTTAAGGATTAGTTGTAAATAAAGTTATACTAGAAGTTAGATTCCTAATAGATTTATAATATCTTGTATATGTATATATATATGACCCTATTGATGAAATACACATAAGTAATATTTTTTCCATAATGACTTTCAATGATGAAGATGTGTTGGGGATTAATTACTCAGTCTGATGCGTTATGGGCCCAAGTTTTGTGTAGTAGATACAAGTTGCAACGAAACCCATTTCCAATAAATGTAGGAAGGCTTGGTAGTTCTACTTTATGGAGAGGGATCTTTGATATTTGGAGGGAGACTATGGACTTCATAGCATGGTCCATTGGATCGAGAAATATAGCTCGATTCTAGCTTGATAAATGGTCTTCTGACGATGTGGTCTATGTGATGTTGCTATTAGAGAAATTCCCTCTCATCTTTTACATGAGACTATGGATGCCTATGTCTTTGAGTTTGGTCAATGGTAGTGGATCAAATTTGCTAAGTTTTTACCTAATTAATCGTTGGCTTGTACAACTGTTATTATGCCTTCTTTCGATTTTCAAAGTGTTGATATTCTGTACTGGCTGTTGATAGCTTCTAGAAACTTCTCTATTAAATCTGTATATCAATGGCTAACAACGGGAGGTAGGGAGGAGCAAAGTAACATCAGTTGGGCTAAGATTTGGCATTGGCATGGACCGTAGTGAGCCCGTGCTTTTTATGGCTGGTAACGTCCTGACTCCAACCACCAAAGGAATTTTCCACTTTGGATCAAGCCGGTTCTATCCCATACTAGATCGGCAAGACCCGCACGGTTTTGTCCCGCAAGTGAAATGGGAACTTCCCAGGAGGTCACCCATCCTAGGATTTCTGTCAAGCGAACACGCTTAACATTGAAGTTCTTCCAACTCTCCAGCCATTCCACCAAAAGGCGCCTCTAATGATTTAATTACCCCCTTTTTGCTATATGATCCGATTCATTCTTGTGTCCCGCATTCCACTAACCTAGCTAGTCTGCCATCCTAGAAGCTCGCCAAGAGCCCTTGCTCTACCTATCCTCTTAGGATCGCTTTGTCGGGTCCGGATGTCACACCTAACGTTTGTGCCAAGTTGTGAGTTGTGTTTGGTAGCAAATGAGAGCCTGTCCCACATCTTGGATGACTGTAGTTTTGCGAGACAAGTCTGGTTATCGATGAATCCTTTAGGTTTTTTTTCCTAGTTTTTAGGATACTAGCTGGCCACCATCAGTTTCGATTTTGAAGAATCTTGAGTGTTCTAAGGCAGATGCGAAAGAGATTAACTGGACTTTTAAATTTGGCATCACGTGCTGGTTTTTGTGGGGAAGGAGGAACTGAGTCCTATTTGGTCATGATTTTTCTTCGGTAGAAGAATTAATTTACAATATTAATGCCTACTGCTTGGATATTTTAGCAATAGGAGATCAAGCTCTAACTGGTATTTAGATGGCTAGAACAAATCAATGGTTTAATTGGGTTCCCTCGTCTCTTGGTTGGTTCAAACTAAATGTAGATGGATTGATTCAAAATGGACACACTTATGGAGGTGGTATAATTGGAGATGGTCAGGGGCAGTGGGTGTGTTTACTTCGAATTTCGGGCATTGTTCAGTAAACCAAGTTGAGCTTTGGGCCGCATGATGGTTTGCTCTTAACTAAATCTAGAAACTTGGCTAGATTGCACGTTGAATGTGATAACCTAACTGTGGTTAAGATGGTTAGGAAAGAAGGGGCGGTGCCTGCAGGGATGGAGCCACATAGGGATCGCCCACCTGAATTTTTTTTTTTATAAAGTAAGGATAATATGATAATTTTTCATTTTAAATAGTGAAAAAACTTTTTGACTAAAATTTTTTCTTTTCCTATTACTTTCCCTTTCCCTATTTCTTTCTCTTTCTCTTTCCCTTTCCCATGCCACACCACCTAACACACTAAATCCCATTCCAGTTTCAGAATTTCATTTCCAGTTTTTGCAATTACAGGAACTCAGAAAGAAAACTTCAAGTAAGTTTTATTCTAAATTTTATTTTTTTTATATTTTTATTATTTAATTATTAAGATTGTAAATTTATATCTTTCTTTGTCTTTCTTAATTTATTTGTTGGAGGTATAAAATTACGGCTTTGAAATTATTTATTAGTTGGAGATGGTACGATAATTAATTTGATGCATTTATTTTCTTATGTCATTAATGTTCTTGAGTATATTGGAGAAAATGGAAATGATGATCCACAAAGGTCGAAGCAATTGATTTGATAAATATTTTGAATCGATTTGAATTTATCTTTATATTGCATCTTATGAAAAAGATTTTGGGAATCACAAATGAGTTATCCCAAGTTTTACAAAAGACGGGTCAAGATATAGTGAATGTTATACATTTGGTTAAAGTGTCAAAATATCATTTGCAAGTAATTAGAGATGATGGTTGGGAATCTTTATTACTTGAGGTATTGGAGTTTTGCGGTAAATATGATATAAATGTAATAAATATGGATGATTTTTATGTATCTAGAGGGAGATCAAGGCATAGAAGTAAAGAAATGATAAATCTTCATTATTATCGTGTTGAGCTATATTATTCTGTGATTGATATGCAATTTCAAGAACTTAATAATCGATTTGATGAAGTTAATACAAATTTACTTTTATGTATGGCATGTCTTGATCCTAAAGGCTCATTTTTTGCATTTGATACAAGTAAATTGATTGAACTTGCAAAGTTTTATCCATCTGAATTTCCTTCAATTTCTTTAATTGAACTTAACTCTCAATTTGAAAATTTCATCTTTGATATGCGTGTATAGATAAGAATTTTTTTGAAGCGAATAAAATTAGAGATCTTGCAAAGAAAATAGTTGCTACAAGAAAGTATATTATTTTTCTTTTTGGTGTATTTGTTAGTCAAATTGTCATTAATTTTGGCAGTTGATACAACCATAGCGGATATAGCTTTTTCAGCTATAAAAATAATTAAAAATTCACTTCGTAATAAAATGGGCGATGAGTTTCTAAATGATTATTTGGTGACTTACATTGAAGGAGATGTATTTGTAAATAGTGACAATGAAATTATTATGAACAGATTTCAAGCAATGAAAAATAGACAAGGATTATTGTAATTTGCTTTTCAATTGTATGACATTTTTATTGCTTATATTTATTTTATGTATATAATTTTTGTGAAATATAATTTTAATTGGATTTCCTCAGTGGAATTCCTGGCTACCTCAGTAGGTGCCTGGAGTTGCTAGGCTTTAGTGGCTAGAGTCCATCGATTGTTGGAAGGAGAGTGGGCTTGCCAAATTTCCCACGTCTTTCGAGAAGTAAATTGTTGTGATGGTTGCCAAATTTCCCATTTTTTGGAATTATATCTTTTTACTTTATAGAATTGGCTTGATCATGACTCAAGAGGTGTTGCCTATTGTGGGCGCACTGTATAATTTTGTTACCTCATTATATTTAAAAAAAAAAAAAGCTTTCCTATCTTTCTTCCACTAAGCTTCGGTCGTCAAATATATGTATATATATAAAAACATTCTATCAAGGGTTTATGGTTTTATTTTTACAAAAAATAATATTGAGATGGAATCGCCGGCTGACAAAGAAGTCCAGAACAGTCTAAACCGAAAGAGACAATGCTCCTTTCCAAAGGGAGTTTCAAACAACAGTAGCAGTAGCCCGCTCAATTCTAGAAGAGAAAGGTTCTCATCAGTGAGGGCAAACTTTGACGTAGAAGTGCTTGATTGTCCCATTTGCTTTGAACCCTTTCACATTCCAGTCTTTCAGGTTTTGCTTTCATCTGCTTTCGTCTTTCGAATTTCCATAAAGTTTTTTGCCAAGTATTTTGATTGATTAGTGTTTATTGTTGGTTTATTTTATTAGATTAACATTTTTCCCATTTTTATTTTGGAAAATTTTATTTGTTAACTCATAATCATGATAGTGGTCAATAGTATTTCATTTCCATCCTGAAATTAACCTAGAAAGGGTTCAAATTGTAGTTTTTTTCGTTGAAAACATATCAAATTCGGTGAAGGTTGTTTAATGTGAAAATGATTTGTCCCTTACAGTTTTCTTGAATTTGCATATCTGGGTTTCATTATTATTCTCTATTTCTACTTGGGGTAAGAAGAAGTCTTGAAATTTAGATTCTCCTTGAAAGTTGTCATTAGTTGTATATATATAATCCTTGTTCTTCTCTGTAGACTTTTCAATGATATATTTACTTGAATGTTTCAATTTCAATTGCTGGGAAATTCAGTGTGAGAATGGACACACAGCTTGCTCTTCTTGCTGCCAGCGCCTTGCAAAAAAGTGTCCTTCTTGTGCAAGGCCTATTGACTCCATTCGTTGCCGGGCAATTGAGATGGTTCTTGAATCAGCCCGACTGGGTTGCCCAAATAGGCTATATGGGTGCTACGACAGTTTCAGTTATGACAAGAGTTTCTTTGAGCATGAAAAGATCTGTGGACTATCCCCATGTTCATGTCCTATTCCAGGATGCAAACTCATTAAAAGCGCTACTATTTTATACAAACATTGTACTAGAGATCATTTAGATTGCGTGACAAATTTCGTATTCGATCACAGCTTCACTATTTCCTTTAGTATTGATGACAAATACCTTGTTCTCCGAGAGAAAGAAGGTGTTCTGTTTATTCTGAACAATAGAGCAGAAAAGATGGGGAATTTGATTGCAGTTAGTCATATAGGGCCCCCTTCATCAGAAGAAGTTCATTCTTATTATCTTGCATCGAAAATTGACGGAAGGACTCACACGTTTCATTCTTTTACAAAGACCATTCAGAACAATTATGATAATCTCGACTTTCCTTTAGTAGGGTTGTTTCTTGGTCCTGATGCTTCTCATAATGATAATAGAAAGACCTTGGATATCTGCATAGCACGAGGTACTTGAGCCCTGCAGATATCCGAAGTAGTACTAGAGAAATTTGCAGTTGTTAAAATGGAGACTTGCAGCATGGATATGCTCTAGACAATGTTGGGGTTATGAAATTGTTTTGGTTTATGTTAGTTTTGTTGAGCGACATGCTAACATATGTGGCTTAGAGTTCATCGAGTAAAAGCAAAATTCACTGATGTGTTCTGTTTTCTATTGTTTCTCTTCTTCTTCTTCTTCTTCTTCTTATATATTTATATACCTCTGCAACTGATGACAGGAAAAACGAAAAAAACAAAACAAATTATGTTAAATAATTTGAATATGAACTTATTTCCATCAACCAGATCATATTTGATGAATTTGCTATCATATTAATCCCAAAGTTCAACACTCTCCAGGGGCTGTATGACAACAGTATTTTCCAATTTTGTTTCCTGATATCATATTAAAAACTTGTATTTTGAAAAAAGGAATTGATAAAGACAAGTAACAATATTTGGTTACAAGTCAAAGAAACAAGTTAAGAATGAGATACCAAAAACGAATCTCTTCTTCCTTTTTGTTTCAGAATTCAGATGTTTGGTTCATCTGAAATTGGATTCTTGTCTAGGTCTGGTCTCCAGTGTGAGAGGGTATTCTATGATTTCCGACTACTTCTTGGTTAAACCATTTAACGTTGATCTCAATTTGTTCTTTAATAAAATCCATTTTCACATGTACAGCAGCTTAATTTAAATAAATTGCATGCATATTTATATTCTTGGGTTAAATTTATCTACAAGTTGAGGGGTAGATTAATTAATTAATTAATATTAAGAATTTTTAAAACTTTTATTCAAATTAAATCCCCTTCTTGAGGTATTCTATTAATTTTATTTAATTATTTTAAAAATAAATCACCTAAATTTAATTGATTGATCTGAGTCTAATTCAAAGATTTGTCTATCTAATTCTATACTTTATTTTTCAATCAATCTAAACCTTTTGTAAGTAAAAATAAATTTGAAGATAAATTAAATTTGTTTAATAATACATTGAAAATGAAATTGTTAAATTAGCTCAGTAGGAGCCAGAACAAGATCGATTTTGGTTCATGTGGTGCCTCAAACCAGAACCACTGGTTCAGACTAAAGTCTCTCTATGCATAATAATCTTTGAAATTTCCTCCGAAAATTTAGGTTTCCACCAACATTTTCTATTAAAAAAGAAAGTGAAAAAACAAGCTTTTAAGCTTCTGGAGTGGCAATCAATATAGTAGGCATAGTAAAGCTCTTTTCATAAAATAAATGGTTCAATTGAAAAATGGGGTCTGTTCATCAGCGGAACCGAGACTGTAATAGCAGGCAACAGAAAAATATATGCCAAAGGATGCAATTTCTTACTTCCTAGCAATAAAAAGGCTAATACCAACATAACCCAACCGAATGGCAAACAACCTCAAATGCCAGAAAATGGATGCAAGTGCAGCCCCAAAAAACCTTGACCTACAAGAACATTCATAAACAAAATATGACCCATACTAGAAATGGAGACCAGTGGTTAATTGTCCAATGAAGTTAGTTGCCAATCTATTGGAAGATTTCCCATCTTCTCCAAAAGCTTGTTTGTCTGAGAGAAATGCCTGACCATATCACAGAGTAGAATAGTTAATAGATGCGAATTGTGAATTTCAATATTTTAACACAAGGAAAACAAAAGGATATGGATATATAAATAACCCTCGTTTGATGTTTTAACTGGCTAATGACCCAAAAATTTTAATGGCATTGTAGGTTGGAGTTGAGTGATTTCTAACAGCACTAAAAATTGATACTTAAGAGTTACAGGTTAGATTGATGAATTACAGTATTTATAGTATGTGCATCCTCTTTCATTGACAAGCTTGTTTCTTGATTCAGGCCCAAATCAAATCTACTCATTCGATTCATTGTGCCAACTCAAAATTTGAAATTGCAAGCAAAAGAAGAATTATATGTTTCAACAAATAAGCTTTATTGAAATTACATTAACATTATGAGACCTCGAAATTGTTTCAAGTAGTTCAAGTGTAACTCGGGAAGGAGCCATGCAAGAATCTCATCAATCATCATGAAAAGCAAGAAGAAAAATTTGGAAAATCAAAGCTTTTGATTGTTGATAGTTCAAAGAAAGTGTATGACAGAGACATCAACCAAGCTAAGGATAAGCATGAAGAATTCAAGAAAACTTTTCCAAAATGAAGACAAAGATATGGAGTCAAAATTGGCAAGATGACCAATTTTCTTGTTAGACAACAAATGCAAAGAAGTTGATATCATCGCAGGATACTTGGATAATTGATTTCTTATATAGTGCTGACAAATATAACAAAGGAAAGAATGAATTCCGTAACTTAAAGTTTCATTGATTTCTTGACTCCAATTGCTTATTCTTCGGCACTGAAAAACTCGAGGATGGGTTTTCTTTGACTAGGATAGCATGATGTAGTCAAGGAAAAAAATTAGGTTATTTACTTTTGATGTATGAGATTCAGATTTTCGTGTAAAATTTTTTATTAGGGATATCACACAGCTCTTCAGCATCTTCTAGCACAGAAATACATTGGTTTACTATTTAGAAGTTAGTTTGCTCCCTATTAAAATAGGCTAAACATTTAGCCAAACTTGTGAGTAAATGAGGACAATAAATAGTCCTTACTTCCCTATAAATACCAATATAACCTAGTTATTTTTCAAGCAATAATGGAATTGTAAGCATTTTGATTTCATATGAAGGCCTATAAGGAAGAGGTTGCCATTTCCAGCCTTGCCATGTTATGAAATCCAAAGTAGGAATAAGTCCCCTGTGTTGCTTTAATAATTTTATAAATTAATAAAGATATCGGTGTATGTTATCATTATATATTGCATGCACATGGATTAAAAAACATATCAAGCTAGTATTTGAGGAAAAAAGAAAAATATTGAGTATTAAATAGTGTATATCCAAACAAGAACTCACATATTTGTACAAGTCACTATTATTATTATGAAAACATAATTTCCTCAAAACCATGGTGGTGAAATACAAACCCATATCCACCCAAATACCTTTGGGAGGGCGAGCATTCCCTACCAGGTTTGAGAAGTTTGCGAATAAAACCTGATGTGGCAGAGTGAAATTGTGGATAAATTGCACTAGCGTCACTGAAATAATCAATATTCTGGTCATAAAAGGTCAATTTATTGCAATTTTGCTAATCTTTAATTTTTTGGGCAGAAGCTTATCTTTAATTTTGTGTCAATTAAATCACATTTGCCTATTTCTGATCAAAAGAGCACAAAAAAGACTGGGGATAAAATGCTCCTATAGTCACTAAACTTGTCTCTATTATGGCCAGAAAATATCAATTTGTCTTTGTCACAATTTGGTCATTTAAGTTGAATTTTTTTTTCCAAATTTCAATCAAATCACATGAACTTAATCCAGGTAACCAGATAATTGTAATGATGACATGGCAATCTTTTCTCACTTTTTTAAAGCTAAGAGACTTGCGAGAGAATGAAAGGACATGAACGTCCCTTGCCGTCCCCCCCCCCCCGCCCCCCCCGGACGGGTGAGGGGGGGGGGTGGGGGCGGGGGGAGAGGGGTACGCAGGGCCCACTGACACAATGGGAGAGGGGGGGGGGGGGGGGGGGT
>CANUEX010016076.1:0-10292 GCA_948099535.1 Jatropha multifida
ATTTTGCCTAATTCCATTTGATTTAAGGATTTTTCGACTGAGTTAGACTATTTAAATTCGGTTTTCGATTCGGTTCGCGGCATAAAATATTATTTTTCGCCAATTCTCATTGGTGAAAATTTACAATTAAATTTTAAATAAAAATTTTTTTAAAAATAAATTAACGGGTTATTTCATAAAATTAACCAAAAATGTGGAAAAAATAACACAATTTCCTCCACTCAAAAAAACCCCCAAATAATGTTATCAATACTATCTTATTGTATTCATAATTCTTTTAGGTTGAATATAAAAAGTCACATTCGAAAATCTATTAAATTCTAAGGGTTTGTTTTGCAATTTTAGCTGATTTAATGGTAATTAACTGTTTTAATAGTTGTCATCTTAAATGATTAGTTGCTAAATATTAATTGCTAGTGGTTATACAACGGTTTAAAATGAAGATGTTCAGTACAAAATAGCTTTTGATTAGTTGTTTAATATAAACCCATAAAAAAGAGTATAAAAACAGAGAGAAGATAAAGACAAGTGATGAGATATGTATCATAAAAAAATTATAAAATGTGACAAAAATAACGTTTCACGTTTCATGAATGTTGTCTTAAACTCTAAATTGTAGGAAGATATTATATTACTGAACCTTATAATTAATTAAAATAATATTTTAATTAAATTAAAATACTGAATACTACTTCAAATACTGCATGCGGACTGAACGTGTCCTAAATTTTCCTAAATGTTGAAAAAAGCTTTTTTCTTTTTCAAATAAATTGAGTACTTGGTAAAAGTCATCGATTTTTATATATAGATATCAATTTATTTTTGAGTTTAATGTCTTAAAACTAGGGCTATGCAAGATTTTTGGGAAAACAATTAATTAGACCAAACTGAGTCCGAAAAAGAACTATTCTATAAGAACTAAAATCGAAATGAAACAGAAAAGATTTATGCGTTGGTCGTATTACATTTCTGATACAAGAAAAGGACTTTTCTTTTTTATGCTTGAGTCAAGTCAACGTAGTTTGTTTATTATTATTATTATTATTATTATTATTATTATTATTATTATTATTATTATTTTCCACAGACCTTTAAGGTCAAGGTCAGTTTAGTTTGATAGCCACAAAGGGATTGTTGCACTGTCCTACCAATATCATCCCACCCAAAAGCAATCAACAAGTGGAGGAAACTTTATACGTCCGCATAATTTTGGCTAAAGCTATAACAAAAACTCTGTCGTCATTGTAAAATCACTCTAACTGTGATTCGTCTTTTTGATATAATAAATTAAAATATTTATATTAATATCACCCTAAATGCAATTTGTAAGTGGGTTTTAAATAAAAAATTATTAAATATGAGTCCCACAAAATCAGATTGAATTAGCTTAATCGAACATGCCAAAACTCACCGTTTTGAAAAGAATGAACTATTTCAATTATTGAAACCTTTTCACCCAAAAAATAAAAAATCCCTAACATTGTTCTCTCATCCCTTTTTTCTCTTTCTTCACCTCTTGCGATAACTCAAATCTCCAATAGTTTGGTCATTGTTGCTTTTCTTTTATTAACTTTATTGCTTTTTTTTTCTTTTATTGTATCCTTAAATGCGCTGATGGAACCTGAAAGTGAACATAGCACTAGGTAATTGGACTCAACTGTTGCTCGATCTGGATTGAGAAGTCAGCATAATCTTTCCGTCCAGATAATGATATCATGGAGTAGAATGTAAATCTTGTTTGGTTGGTTCCTCATCTAAATCTTAGGTTGTCACGAGAGATGAAGGATGTTAGGGGCATTTAGATTATCGCAAGAGATGAAGGAGAGAACGATGTTAGGGATTTTGGACTTTTTGGGTGAAAGGGCTTTAATAATTGAAACGGTCTATAATGTCAAAATTGTGAGTTTTGACGTGTTAGTTTAAGTTAACCCTACCTAATTTTATAAGACCCACATTTAATAATTTTTTATCAAAATTCAGTTACAAAATTGCATTTAGAGTGATATTAATACAAACATTTTAATTTGAAATGTCAGGAGGACAAAATTCGGTCGTGATTTTACAATAACTCGTATAAGTCGAATTTTTTTATAGCTTTAGACTATAATTTTAGGTCAAAGTAATGTATTACCAACATTTTCCCTTAGGTTAGCAACACAGGCTACATGTGAGAAAAACTCTCAATTTTGATCCCACTATACACACTTATATGGAGGGACGAAAACTTTAACTGTGATTAAATCTCAAACTAGATTAGACGATCCTTGATAACAGAATCTGAATACCGATAATTTACAAAAAAAAAATCTTTTTTAGCTTTAAAATTTTTAAAAGAACCTTAGAACGGAGCCAAAGGAAAAAAGTTGTGTGAAGATCAGACATGGATGGAAAACCTTAGCACAAGAAAAGTTTTGGAAGTTTAGGAGTGTGTTGACTTGTAGAAAACTATAATAGTTTTTTATAAAAGTAAAACGAGAGTTTTGTGTTCAAATCAGTGAGTTTTCTATCTGAAAAATTAGAAAGGAGTTTTTCATTTTTCAAAAAATTAACTAAGATTTGGAAAATAGTTTTAAGTTCTTTTCTAGAGTTTTTCTTTATAACAAGGAATATGTTTTTCATTAAAAAAAAAGGATATTTTCATAATTAAAATTATAATATCTAAACAATTTTTTATAAAATATTATCACTGAAAAATAAAAATATTTATATAACATAAAAAAATTATATTATGCTTTAATATATAATTAGTTTAATTATTATAAGCATATTATATCCTTTTTTTATAAAACTACATAATGATAAAAATTGATGTTATTATTATAATAATCAATAATAAAATTCAAAATTTTTTAAATAAGGAACTTCTAAATTTATTTTAAATTATTTTATTTTTTTAATTGTGAAGGTTATAAATAACATTTGTAAATTTTTTAAGTTAAATTATTATTTTTTATTGTTAATAAGTGAACGCATTTTTTTCATTTTTCTATTTTGTAGTTTTCATTTTCTAAAAAAATCATTTTCTTAGAAGATAGAAAATAGAAAACAAGAAGTTGTTTTCTATAAGTGAATACATTCTGGAATTCTCTAATTTCCTTACTTAGATCATTTTTATAAAATAATTCCTTGCCATGACAAAAAGGTGCTGTTATTATTGGTCTGAGAAGGATAAATTTCTCGCGATGACAATGGCACGCACACGTATGCAACGACTCAAGGATCTTGAAAGAAGAAATCAAGTTGCTGTTATTTTTTATTTTTTTGTGTATCACGTTTGGTACGTTAAGCAGCTTGACCAAATATTGCTTAAAAAAATAGAAACATTGAAAATTATTATTTTGTTGTTTCTAGCAACAAATTTGGTCTTTTTCATCCGTTGGTGCAAAGTTGGAGCGATAATTATACAAATAATATAATTTTAGGTCTACTCTGTAATTTTAGTTATTTTAATAGTTGTTATCTGTTTTAACAGTTATCAGCTTTTTTATTAATGTTTAACTGTTTATATAACGATTTAGAATAAAAATGTTCGATATAAATAAAAACAAATGATGAGTATATATGTCAAGTAAAAATTATAAAACACTAAATGTTAATCAAGATAATGTGTTTTATGAGACCCTGTCTTAAACTCTAAACTCTAGTATAGATATTATACCAAACGCTATAATTAATTAAGATAGTTTTAATCTAATTAAAACACTAAATACAATTTCAAACAAACAGTAGAAGATGTCCTTAATATGAGAAAAGTTGTTAAACCCAGGCCAGGAGGAATAGTTATTAGAATCCCAAGTCTGCAGACGAAGTAAAAGTTTCTGTTGCAAAGTTAAATTGTTGTAGGTATGCTTGAAAGAGATTCCAAGGGAAAATTGCTGCAAAAATTCATAGATATATATTCCAACGTTCTTCCATTTCTTGTTGAGCAAAATGTCACCTATATTGCCTTTACTAATCTCCTATTCCTACGCAACTAAAACTTGGTTATCAAACTACATCTTCCTCTATTGGTTTCTTACAAAGTAATTTTTTCAAGAGAGTAAAAAAAAAAAAAAAAGGTTCTGCAACGAAAGACACATGCTTCGTCATCTCACTCAACCAGAAAAGCTCTCTAGTTATTTATAAGTTACCAGGAAGATGTGTCATGTGGCTGCTTCAAACAAGCTGGGGATGAAGAAGTAAACTTTTGTCAGGTTGGGCTTCGAACAAGTTGGACCTTATTGGCCCATGAACGGTGGGCTTTAGAGCCTAAAACACAAGCCTGTTTGATGCCGCAAGCAACTGAAGAAATGAGAAGCACTTTCTGTAAATCCCAAATTATATATTTATTTAATCCTTCAATATTACATTAATTTTTATATTTTTAATTCTTTAATAGGTCATTAATTAAGCAATTTACTCATCTAGAATTCAAATATTAATTTCTGTCTACATATAGTTTAAACCATTCTACAATTACATTAGTATGCCTAATTTAATTTGTAACACAAAACACATTAAACATCAATTTATATAATAATAATAATAATAACAACAACAACAACAACAATAAGCTTAAACGAAAAATATATATTTGGTCGAGAAAGTGAACGGAAAAAAAAATTACGAACGAAAAACCGACTGAAATGTCATGGCTATACCGGACTTGTTTAAATTTCATTTGAAAAATAACTATTAAGTGTCATCTACGTTATTTTTCCATTATTAATTTTTGCAAAATTATATATTAGAGCTCTTATTGCTATAAAAATTCAATGTGAAAGCCCAACGGTTGACAAGTCTAACAACCCATTAACTACATTTTTGAAGGAAGAAGACTTGTCATTTGTCAAGGAGAGTAATAAGACCAAGAAGCAGAAAGCAATTGAACAAGTCAATATATATATATATATATATCTTCTTTTCTTTTGCGCAAAAGTTGAAAGTAGAACACACTGACAGCTAAGCAAAAGACAGTAAAATGTCAGCTTCAGTTAAATTTAACAGGAAGCATTAAAATTTGGAATCAGAGTATTATTAATCTGCCAATATTTAGGGCCAAAAATGGTCTAACCTGTTGAAATATTCCCACTTGATAGTGCAGCAGCAGACAAATTTTGCCTGTTAAAATTTATTAATTAAAAAATCCAGATAATCTCCAGAATGAAGATAATTGAAAAAAAAATAACAATAATAATAAAAAAACACATAAACCAATATATTGAAGTAGATAATAAAATATTTATAAAATATGAAGATTTTCATGATGCAAGCAATAATAATAATCAATGTGATTAACCTCAAATGCTAGACATACTCAAGGAGCCAAAAACTTTTAACTTTCAAAGCGAATGTTCATCTTTCATGGTTCTCAGAAACAATATTTTATTTGATACAAAAATTACAGTTTCTATTTCAATGACTAACAAGGGAAAATAACTGATCATTAGTTTGATCTTAAAGTAAACATGCTGCACATCAACATATACAAGACTTCACAAGTCATCATTGACTTGGTCAATATATATAATGAGAACTAAGAGCATTGCCATTCTTCTTAATGTACTGCTTCCTCTCTCCTTCCTTGCAATGAAAAAACAGCCTAGTAGAGAAATAAGGAGCGGAAAAATTTGGATGTGAAAATGGCAGATGGAGCTGTAAACTTTTTGCTTGATAAATTAACTATGATTTTACAGTCAAAAGCATCATTACTGAGAGATGTTCATGAAAAAATTGAAGAAATCAAGCTCGAGTTAGAGAGCATGAGATCATTCCTAAGAGATGCAGAAAGGAGAAAAGAAAGGAGCGCGTCAGTGGAAGCATGGGTAAAACAAGTAAGAGAAGTTGCATATGAAGCTGAGGATATAATAGATGAGTTCTTGCACCACATACATAAAGAGCGGCTTAACAACAGATTCAAAGGAGCAGTCCAAGATTTTGTCAACTTCCCCAGGAACATTACTGCAAGGCATCAAATTTCTTCAAAGCTACAAAGGATCAAAGCTAAGGTTCATGAGGTTTCTGAGAGAAGCAAGCGATATGGATTTGATCAGCTTCATGAGGGAAGGACTGAAAATGTATTTGGAGATCCGTGGAAACACTATGGAGAATCACCATCTTTTGTAGATGAAGATGAAATGGTAGGAATGGAAAAGGATACTGAACAATTACTTGGATGGTTAACAGAGGAGGAACCTCGTCGAACTGTTATTTCAATTGTGGGAATGGGTGGCCTGGGTAAGACCACTCTAGTCACAAGGGTATATAACAATCAAATAATCAAGAGAACGTTTGACTGTTGGGCATGGATGTCTGTGTCACAAACATATGGAATTGAAGATCTATTGAGAAGCATGATCAAAGAAATATTTGATAAAACACAAGTGCCAATAATAAATAATCTGGGTTCAATTTACTATAGGCAACTTCTGCAGATGCTCATTGCTCATTTACATCAAAAGAGAAACGTTATTGTCTTAGATGATGTTTGGAGTATAGATCTTTGGAGCAAAATACGGGGAGCATTTCCTAATAATAAATGTGGAAGCAGAATCATACTCACAACAAGGAATGAGAATGTGGCTTCCTCCATTGGAGCTGGAAGCCGTGTCCATCGCCTTCAGCCTTTGCAAGAGAAAGATGCTTGGGTGCTTTTCTGCAGAAAAGCATTCTGGAATGATCCAGAGCATGAGTGCCCAGAAGAGCTTCAACCTTTAGCGGAAGCCATTCTAAAGAAATGTGAAGGCTTACCACTAGCAATAGCGGCGGTTGGAGGTCTCGTGTGTTCAAGAAGCAAGAGGATTGTGGAATGGAAGAATGTGTATGAGAGTCTCAATTGGCAACTCAATAACAATCCCATGCTTGAACAAGTGAAAGGAATCTTGTTGTTGAGTTTCAATGATTTACCATTCTACTTGAAGCATTGTTTCTTATATTGCTGTGTTTTCCGTGAAGGTTACTCAATTAAGAGGAAGAAGCTAATTCGGCTATGGGTAGCAGAAGGATTCATCAGAGAAAGAAAAGGGATGACAATGGAGGAGATAGCAGAAGAGTACCTCATGGAACTTATTCTTCGAAACATGATTCAGGTCACAGGAACTAATGAAGCTGGGAGGTCGAAGACATGTCGAGTGCATGATGTTATGCGAGAACTGGCTTTGACAACTTCTGAAAAGGAAAATTTTTGTACAACATATGATGGGTATCAATCAAAGCTAGAAGGAAAAATCCATCGTCTATCAATTTATAATACAGGAAAAAGCATTCAGTTGAGCAGTACAATATCACGCCAACTTCGCTCTTTCTTCGTATTCCCAACAGATATGGGCTCATCATTCTCTCTAAATTTTGTTTTATCGAAATTCAAATTACTGCGGGTACTAAATCTAGAAGGAGTTCCTGTTCAAACCATACCAACCACATTGGTCGATTTGTTCAATTTAAGGTGCTTGAACTTGAGGGACACCAAGATTAAGGAGCTTCCCAAGTCAATGGAAAAATTAAGCAATCTACAGGTATTGGATGTGTGGAGAACCAATTTGAAGAGGTTGCCAAGTGGACTATCAAAACTGTCTAAATTGCGGCATCTAATGTGCAGCAACCATGATAAAAATTCTGAGACATTTAATGTTACTGGGTTGCAGGCTCCAGCTGGAATATGGAACATTCGAAGCTTACAAACATTAGCATGTGTTGATGCAGAGCAAGAGTTGCTCCAACAAATTGGAAACCTGACTGATCTCAAAAGGTTGGAAATTACAAAGTTGCGAGCTATTAATGGACCTAATTTATGCACTTCGATTCAAAGGATGACAGGCCTAGTACGCTTGGGTTTGGTGGCAACTGACATAGAAGAACAACTTCAATTAGAAGCACTAACTTTGCCTCCATTGTTTCTTCAGAAACTAAAACTGGTTGGGAAACTAAATAAGTTGCCTCCCTGGCTTGCGTCCTTAGCTAGCCTAACACACCTACATTTGTGTTTTTCTTGCTTAGAAGAGGATATACTTTCTTCTCTCCATGTACTCTCCAATCTAGTTTTCCTTGAACTCAAAAGGGCTTATGATGGGAAATTATTGTACTTTAAGGCTGGATGGTTTCCTAGACTTAATAAACTGGTGTTTCTACAGCTTGCAAGATTGAACAGCATGATGCTAGAGGAGGGCTCACTGCCGAGCCTCCAGGAGTTGTATCTAGTTCGTTGTGAGGAGCTAAAGGTGTTGCCTCGTGGCATTGAGCACCTTACTAGTCTCAAGATGTTACATTTGGAGGAAATGACAGAAGAACTTTTACAGATGTTAGACAGCAATGCCACTGAATATCAAGAAAAGATACGGCATATACCAGTAATCAACTTGCTTGTGTAACTGGGAAACCCAAGAGGTTGAAACACTTTGAGGTTCTCCAATTATTTGATTCTTTCTGTGACACCGTCTCCTATTAAAACAAAACCTAGTAACGATAGTTGAAGTTGTATAATATTATACAAGTCAAGAAATTGACCAGTTAAAACCAGCCAATGCAATTAATACCTGCGCAGCAACAAGATCAGCAAATGCTCATTCTTCGAGTATATTTGTTAATGTTCTTTACAACCATGATTATTTTCGGCTTTATTTCTGGTGGATTCTTTTCGAGTTACCATTGTCTTCCATCATGAACAGCTATTCTTGTAAGTCTCTCAGGCATTTCCACAAACACCTAATAGGGCCTTGAATAACATCCAGTCAATAGTTAAAGGTTAACCAAAAATAATTCCTATTACTATTCATATATCCTATAATTTAAAAATAATAAGGCCATAATCATTTTCTTACAAGGCCTATATATCTGCGCTTTGTCATGAATGTCGATTTGATGATTGGCCAATCATAATAAAAGCATCTTTTTTTTTTCCCACCATATTGGAATTTAAATGAGCCATATGATCTTGCAATTTCTGATTGATGAAAATTAACAAAAATGAGAACTTGAATTTTGGAGCTAGAACCTTGCTCGAACCAGTTGAATAGAAGATGTTTGTTATGTTCTGCAATTGTTGGTTGGCCCTACTCCTACTGCACGTAGCATCAACAGTTCAATAGACATTATCCGCATAATCTTCATCCTAGAAATAGACCATAAATACAGTAAAAAAGAATTTGGATGAGCAGAAAGTAAGCAAAGTAGCAAGAGGAAGCAATCCCTTGCAAGAAACCAGGGTGCCTGGAAACAAGAAACAATCAGCAAGGCCAGCTACGAACAATTTGATTTTCAGAGAATTTTTTTATGTTTTGGGCTTGGTTGATTAATTAAAGTGGACTTATTTATTGGGCTTGTATTAATATAAAGCCCACATTTTTAATTAATTAATAAGAGGACTCAAGTAAATGAAAGATAAGATGGAGTTGAATTTGAGTGAGAAAAGCAAAGACGTAAAATGTACTAGCAATGGACTTGCGTTGATTTTCAATTTCTGTAGTCTATTTTAGTTTCCATTCCAAGCAATCCTTTTTGCAAATTTACTTAAAAATTACTGATGAAGTATATATTTGTAGTTTCCGTCTATTAGAAATATTTCTGTAAAAAAAAAATCTATTAGAAATTTTTCTTTTAGGCTTCAAATGTTTACAGAAAATAATTTATTGATAAATATTTTTAGATTTTTTTTGGTATTTGGGGTGTTTAGAGAAAATAATGAATATAAAATATTTGTATGGTCAAAAGGAAAATTAAGTGATCTTTAAAGAAAATAACTTACCATTTTTCAAAACAGAAAAATATTTTCTTGATATTAACAAATTTATTATAAAATTATAAATATATATTTACTAATTCAATGATTGTCTGTAGCCACTAACCACCACCATAAATCACCGATCACCATAGACGATAACCACTGGTTACCGACAACCATCAATATTTATTATTTTCTTATGCATCTTTCTCGTATCTAACAATAAATTTTTAAAATACATAATTTTTATAATTACAAATATTTTTATAGTAATATAAATAAAAATTTGTACTATGTTTGAAATAACCCATTAATTTATTTTTAAAAGAATTTTTATTTAAAATTTAATTGTAAATTTTCACCAATGAGAATTGGCGAAAAATAATATTTCATGCCGCGAACCAAATCGAAAACCGAATTTAAATAGTCTAACTCAGTCGAAATACCCCTAAATCAAATGAAAATAGGCTAAATCGTTGGGTTAGACCAAATCGGTTCAAATTGAACCAAAACCATTTAATTAAAATAAATAAATAATAAAATAATAATAAATAAAAAATAAAATAAATTAATAAATTAAAAAAAAAAAAAAAAAAAA
>CANUEX010016077.1:0-54340 GCA_948099535.1 Jatropha multifida
GGGCCAATAGGTGGATTTGTGACATCACTGACTAATTTCCACATGTTGTGAGTATATGAATGTGATTTGTTTGAAGATGCTGTTGTATGTCACGTGCTTGTGAAGTATGTCATTTATTATATTGTGAAAGCATACTGCTTGAATGTGTGGGTTTGCATTATTTATTATTATTCACTAAGTTTAGTGAAACTCACCCCCCTTCCATAAATATTTTTCAGGAAATAAGGATATTGTTGGTCCATAAGACTCTGCTTCCTTCTCCGCAGAGGATTGATCATGTTAGTATAACTCTCTGTTAATATTTGGAATACTCCGCACATTTTATTTTACTACGCAGTTAGGATGCTTAAATAAATATTGATTTGTAATAGAATTATCATGTGATTATAAATAAATTGTGGAGTGTAAATGACTATCTGGAAGATTGTATGATAGGAACAGTTTGAACATATTATGACAAATAAATATTTGTATGAGAAAATATTTTTATTATATGAATATGGGCCCGAGTTGCGAATAGTATGTATTACTAATGCTGGGTCAGAATTATTAACTTTGATTGTCTTATGAAAAATGTCATAATATGGGCTTACTATTCCAATAGTCAAATGATAATAAGGATGGATTTTGATAGTTTAGGCTTACTACAGGCCTCGGGTGCCTTAAACTTACCTAGGTCCTAGTGCCAGTCCGGCCCACAGTTTTGGGTCGTGACAGTAATAAAATTAAATGGACAGTTTTTAATTATAACACTACAAAAAGAAAGCTCTTTAGCGATCGACTTAATAATTCTATTGCTAAATATAAAATAGTGACAAGAAAAACTGTCGCACGAAGCCTTGTCACTAAAAATTCAGCGACTAATTCACTCATCATTGTATTTTATAAAACGGTCGCTAAATCTATTTTATAAATCACCTGAAAATCAATTGCTGTTTACGCTATCATAGCATGGTTATTAATATGTTGCTAATCAGCCAAAATGCGCTTCGCGTTTTAATACATTTTGTATTAAAAGATATTTTTAAACTGTTCAATTTGGATAATTCAATTTCTTCTCTTATGTTCGGATTAAGACAGACACCAAATGTGCGACTAAGACTTGTTTATCATTTTTATCTTAATTAGGTTGATTATGATTCATTATCAGAATTTCATGATAAAAATTTGGCAACATTTCTGGCCAGTACTAGGCCTCAAATCAACATATTCATCCACAAAATTTTTGACATGCACACAAATAAAAGAAAAAACTTTTATAGGTCAACATTCATATCAATGGCGACTACTAGACCTTCAATCAACACAAATACATAATGCAAAATATATATTAAGTTATATGCTAATTATGCTGTCTATTATTAAATTTTATCCTTTTGTTTATGTTTTTTATATTTTCCTTATTAAATTTTATTCTTTCCTAATTAAAAAGCTAAGTACATATATATGATGATTATGCTTCCCATTATTAAATTTTGTGCTTAGATTATTTGCCTTATTAAGCTTAAAGCATAGTTATTCTATTTTTTTATAACTTTCCTAATTAGAAAGTTAGGATGAATTAGAAATAACGAATTAGCCATTCACATTTCTAAAATAAATATAGTTATAAGCTAAAAAAATGAAAAAAAATTATTTTTTTTGTTTGATCAAATGCTATATACATGACAATTATAAATTTATAAATATATAATCAATCAAGTATGGTCTAATTAGTTTTTTGAAATAATAATTTATTATTAATATGGTAAATGTCATTAGAAAAAGAAGGTTATCTCACAAGACGAGTTCACAATATTATGTTGCGCTCACAATATATATATAGACGCAGTCAATGGCCCATTTTATACTATAGTGCTGCATTGACATAAGGGTTCAAACACACCCTTGGTCTTTTTTATTTGTTTATTAAGCAAACGTTTAAAGAAAACATCTACTCTATTTAGTTATTACCGATTTTATGAATAAAAAATAATTTGACCGAAGTCAAACAGTCGTCACGTGAACACCAATACGCATGTCTCGTTCCATCACGTAAATTTCATCATACAGTATCATTTTTCCATAATAATAATATTAAATTGAAAAATCAAATTAGATCGAACCAGAATATAAAAGAACTGTTAGTAAACCGAAAATGTATTAAACCAAAGTCAAACAGTCGAACCGAATCAAATGAAATCTTTTGAAACTTCAAACCAAATTTGGTTCGTGCGATTCAATCAGGACAAGAAAGAAAAATGAAATACAATTAAAAATTAAGATTAAATTTTATTTTTTGGGGAAAAAAAGGAAGAGACGAAAGGGATTTGCCTGAGGCAGGCAGATCTGCATGAGTCACACTCACAACATGAGTCAGTGAATGAGTGAGCGAAATGCATAGAGATCACATAAAAGCCGAAAGCCGAAAGCCGAAAATAGCCGATATTTCATTTTATTATATAATAATAATAATTATATTGTATAATAAAAAAGAGTCCAGAATAGATTCCCTCTGGAGCTGACAGTCTGTCTCCTTCATTCATCATTATCTGGTGGTTCTGCTTCATAAATCTCACTCTTGCTGTCACTCTGTTTTTTCGCTTTCTGCCATTGCCGAGTCCTTCTTTTCTTCTCCGTCTTCATGGCTTCTCTCATCGAATCTGGCTGGCTCGTAATTCCTCTCATTCTCTCTACTTTCGGTTTTCTCTTTAACTAATAAACCCTTAGATTCGATAACATTTCTTTCTCATTGCTGTTTTCGATCTCGTTTCGTAACTCTAGTTTATCTGTTATTTTAATTTTTGAGGATTTAAGCTTTTGTTTTTGGATCTTTTGTTCCTTTTCTGCTAGTAATAACGTTAGTATCAATGTTTTTTTTATTTTAAATTTTATTTGTAATAGATAAATTTTGATTAAATTGATAATGAAGATTTGAAGCATTATCATTGTGAAATCTTTCTGTTAGAAAAGCTTGAATTGATTTTTCTATTTCTTTTTCGGTTTTCTAATGATTAGGTTACTGCGATTGATTAATTTGGAAAAATGAAACAATTTTCTCATTTATCTTTTTTTTTTCCTTCTTAAAATGTCCTTTTCCCTGTTCTGGTGTGATTTGCCGTAGCCTTCTTCCGATTGAATCTATAATCTTTGCTTGTTCATCTGTTTTTTCTGAAACTGTTAAATGATGTAATGTAATGTAATGCAGTGGATTATTCTATTCCTTTGGTTAGTTGCAATATTGCTAGTTAATGTGTGGAGTTATATATATTTGATTTGATTGGCTAAAGGTTGAAATTTATTTCAACTTGATGAGATTTTATATTATTTGCATGCATTAAAGAAAATTTTAGGGGAAAAAAACAAGCTTTTTTTTAGAATGGAAGTATGGAAACTGAGGTTAAGATGCATTGATTGTATTGGTTCCTGCTCTGGTGTTATACCCATGTATTCTGTTTGTAACGTGAAAGCTACTACAAGTACTCCCACAAAAATTACATGGACGATTGTCAATTTCATTCCATGGCGTGTTGGAAAGGAAGCTAAAATAGTCTTTTTAATTAGAATGGCAATTCAGTTATCATTATGTTTTGACAATGCTTACCTGCATTAGGAACACGTATCTTATTGTACCTATACGTTTCATTTCTTTTGTTTTACTATTTTATATGTTGTTTGGTTTACAATATTTATATGCGAATGGTACCAAATCATTGACCTAATGAATGGTGTTAGGTTGTCAAATCAGTTTAAGTTGCATTGTCCTTTTCATGCTATTATTCTTCCCAAAACTGACAAAACTTAACAAGTTGTTTTATTTATTTCTGCAGTATTTGATCACGCATTTCAGTGATTTTCAACTGGCTTGTCTAGGAAGCTTTTTCCTTCATGAAAGCGTCTTCTTCTTATCTGGACTTCCTTTCATTTACCTTGAAAGGGCAGGGTGGCTGAGCAAATACAAGATTCAGGTATAGTTTTTTCCACTTAGCTGTTATTGCTATTGCAGTGCTGTTAGTTTCCTGTTAGTTTGTCAAAGCAAATTTAATTTTGAGCATTTGCCTAACCAATCAGTATGTTGGGATGTTAACAACATTTCCAAAATCCAATAAAGCTGGGTAGTTTGTTGCCATGATCGAGTGTCTTTTAATCTTATATGTTCTTGCCTGGTTTTAGCTGTATTATCTCTTAGATTTGAGCAGTTATTTCTGTTGTCCATTTTCTGCTTAAAACTGCCTGGACTTGCTTCTTAGAAATAGCATTGGCCAGCATGACTTTTGTAGATTTTCTAGAAGTCACTATTGATGCTTTAAAGGCATAAATTATGTTGCTTCATTTTGGTCACTTTCTGGTGTCCTTACATGTTGTTTGTTTTATACAGACAAAAAACAACAGTCCTGCAGCTCAGGAGAAATGCATTACGCGACTTCTTTTATATCATTTTGGTGTCAATCTACCCGTTATGCTATTTTCCTATCCTGTCTTCAAATTCATGGGCATGCGAAGCAATCTGCCATTGCCGTCCTGGTATTTTCAGGTTCTTTATATACTAATCTTTTTGTTCAGTTGTGCATTTATAGTCTCTGGTGCTATAATTGCTATACTTATATGCTACCCTTTTGGATGACTTATACATTATTGACTTCTCCTTAGGCAATTTTTATTTCTTGTGACTCATGAGTTCTGGTTTTGCTTCTGCAGGAAAGTAGTTTTAATGCAGATAATATTCTACTTCGTCCTGGAGGATTTTGTATTCTACTGGGGACATCGGATTCTGCATACAAAGTGGCTGTACAAGCATGTGCACAGTGTCCATCATGAGTAAGTGAGATGTTCATAGTTCTATTAGCCTAAATTTCTTAGCAAGTATTTCTCAAAGTTGCTTTTAGAGGGCACTTACTGGTTATTATTGTTACATGTGCAGATATGCCACACCATTTGGACTAACGTCTGAATATGCTCACCCTGCTGAGATACTGTTCCTTGGTTTTGCTACTATTGTTGGTCCTGCCATCACTGGTCCCCATCTGATGACTTTGTGGTTATGGATGATGCTTAGAGTCCTAGAGACAGTTGAAGCACATTGTGGTTACCACTTCCCATGGAGTCTTTCAAATTTTATACCATTGTATGGGGGGTGAGTAGTGTTTTTCTCTTTCTTGCTTGATGATTGTTTCTGAAGCTCTATGGTTTTTAGTTCATCTCTGCCTTTTTTTTTTGAAAGCTGTTCATCTTTGTTGTTGTTTCTGACATTTTGTTTTAAATCTCTCAGTGCTGATTTTCATGACTATCACCACCGTTTGCTATATACTAAATCTGGAAACTACTCATCTACTTTCGTCTATATGGACTGGTAAGTTTTTTGGCTTATTTTGCTAGAGCAATGTCTTTGTTTCTTTTTGGTGGTTAATGTGTAAATTTTGTCATTTTATTTATAAGTAATAAAACCAGATGGCAGCTAACTTCTTGAACTTTTGTGGTTAAAGAGCTGGAATCAGGCAGAAAGCATTTGTCTCTGCTTCTTGGCTGACTACTATTAACCATTCAATCGCCAAAATGGAATATATTGGCATTGTTTACTTTTCCTAGTTGGGTTTCTATGCTCATTTTCTTTTAGGTTATTTTCCTTCCCTTTGACATAGTGTCAAGGGCCCTCTGAGACTCCAGCCTATTACAAGAACTCGCTTCAGTTCACTTGAATTTTTGTAATAAAAATGAAGTCTTGTTCCAGTCTGTTAGAGTTCAAAACTTGTTTGAAAGTTGAAACCCAGAAAGTTGGTCCAGTCCTACTCTTAGTCATAAATGAATTTTCCAGAGTGCTTGTATTATAAAAAACGGACAAACAACATATATGAAGTGGGCGAATCAGTTCTCATATATCCTTTACAAGAGCCTATTTTTGAGACTTTGCTATGTCAATTTTAGCAATGTTCTGATTCATTCAACTTAGGTGAATTAATTCTTTGATAAAATTTTATTTTGACTTGTGCAAGTAGAAGAAAAAAAAAAGGAAAGAAAGAAAGAGGGAGGAGAGGAGTGTTTCGAGGAATTCATGGAATTTTTTCTGTTGTATAAGTTGGTGATAAATTGCCAGTGGATATTTGTGGATTTATAGCAGCCTATAAAATGCTCTAGATCTAGGTACAGTATTCTATTAATCTTATCACATGACCGTTCAATGGTAGGTGAAACAGAAAATAATGTTTTGCAAAGAAGTCAAATCCTATTTCATTTTCTTAACACAAAATTTGTCAATTCTCTTATGAGTACTAATTTGCTAAGATCTAATTCCTCAGTGCGACATGCTTGAAAGAGTGTAAGAAAAATGTGTCATGCTAGTCAGTATTGACTTGTACCTTTTAAATGCTTTCCTAGGATTTAACACCATTCGCTGATTCTGATGCAATTTTTCTTTTCTAGTCTTAAGGTTGGTTTTAACTTTATTGGGAAAGCATAAATGAATGTTCTCTGTAAGAACTGAAGACATTTTTTTGCTTCCATGTTTTGTTATATTCTGTCTGAGTGTTGACCATGACTTGACGTCTCTTTCATTTTGATGGCAGGATTTTTGGCACCGATAAAGGTTACAGAAAGTTGAAAGCCCTGAAGACTAATGGAGTTGAAGATGGCAGCAGCAAGCAAATGTAATGTTAGAGAAGATTCTTTTATATTAGCTTGGCATCAGAAAATGGGTTCTTAATATAACAGCACCGTTGAAAAGTTCTTTGTCCTCCTCGCCTTCTCTTTTGTGCAACCGGCGCTTTATGTTTAATTGATGTTCATGTTACAGCTTGTGGTAGTTTGGATCCGTGGAAAGCTTTCTTTGGACATTCTTCTGTGTCCTCTCCTGTTCCCTGCATGATAATGAAGTTGCTGTCTCATTTTAAGCTTTTCGTATCACCAAATTATGCATCATTTTCTTTGATCCACTAATTAATTACTATGCTGGAGACTAATTTTATTAGACTGTTCTGCAGATGTTTTTTTTCCTTTATAATTTTGACTTGTGAATTGGGCCCCCCAGCTAGCCAGCTAATTCAGTTGACTTTATCTCAAAAGTACTGTTAATATTACCTTTTGGAGGGAAGACTCGATCTTCTTCTTCTTATTATTTTCTTGTCTCCATAATCTGGAGTTTTAATTCCATTATTTGTATAAACATAATATTGATAAACAATGTTTCAATGAATTTTGGTTCCCAACATTTTTTTTCTTGACAGTGGGAAGAAAGGTATATTAATTGGAGCAAAAGCAGAAATTTGCATGTAAAAAGAATCTCTTCAATTTCCAGGAAAATTCTTCTCTGCCAAGAAAATTTGACAGTAGAAAGTCTCTACTCTTCATGAGCAAATGAGAGCTCATGCTGAATGAAACAAAGTTTCTCCATATAAATTCAGGTCAATTCGGAGGATTAGGGTTAAATTCATCTGGCCCAAGCTCAGGCAGTCAGGCTGAATAAACAATAAGCTTGGGAAAAAAACTTGGGCTCAGAAGTTTTGAACAAAGTCAATCCGGCCCAAGATCATGCGAAGCTGAATCTGAAAGTGTCTGGTGTCTTTTGCCTGTTAAATAAAAAAGTAATTTTCTCATTTTTCAACAAAATTCCCATTTTACCTATCTTTTTTTTATACAAACTCAAACCATTACTCAACCTTCCTCATGAAACTCAACGGTAAAACCAATCTTTCTTTACATTAGACAGTTTTTTTAGAGAGAGGGATTGATATCATATGGGTTTTTATAATCTTCACCGATAGATTTCCCTTCCTCTATGCCTACCCAAGACATATCTAACACTCAAATGTATTAAAAAATGACACAACTTAACAAATGTCCAAAATAAGAATTTAAATAAAATAAAATGTCGGAAAAGTTAAAAATTAATTTAATATCAATTTTAATAAAAAAATTAAATAATACCAAAAGTAACCTTAAAAAGAAATAATTTCTATGATTCAACCATGACAACCGATAACAATGGCCTATTTCTGACGACCGATGATGGTGATTAAACCAACGACAAAGGCAATGACAGTAACCACGTCGTGAATGACGATAATAATAACAACAGCGACGGTGGCCATAATAAAAGATAAAATAATAAAAATTACCTTACTTTAATATTTAAAGTCAAACTGATATTTTTTAAAATAAAACATTTATTATTATATCTCTTAAAAATATAAATCATTTTACATTTCTAACCCGCATGCAACAATTAAAATATAGTAGTAAATTGCAGAATGAAACAAGTAGGGTGTCTCAAGCGTCAAAAAGTCTCCTACCACTTCGTAAGAAACCAGAAAACAGAAAATACACATTGGGGCCATGTGGAAGGTTCTTAAATTGCAAATCCATTTTGAGATACTTTGGTTTTGACTGTGTATACGTGTCCCCTTTCTTTCTGCCGTGCATAAGCTTTTGTATTTTTCTTTTCTCTTCCTTTTTCCTCTTAAACATCATATATCAATTTTAATGTACTTTTCCAATACAATTCATACATTCCCTTCCCACCCATTATTTATTCCTTTTGGAATGCTACACTGCCATTCTTTTTCTTTTTTCTAAATATTTTTTATTTTAAAATTATTTACTAACTAACAACTAATGATCATCCCTAAATTAAAAATAAAATAATTAATTATAGTAAGATATATACACAAACTAATAATTATCCCAAACTTCGAAACCATTGATCCATTTGATATCACATCATCTTCCCGACAATCACTAGCACGGTCTTCTTGTTTTCTTTTTAAACTTAGAAATATCTTTCTTTTATTATCTTTCATCAAGGTCTTTTTTAATCGCTTTTTGCAATTCCATTGGCTCGAGTTTCACAGCTACAAATATCCATTATTAGAAGAATTTCCTTTTGGTTCGATTGGCCTCAAGATAAAGGGAATACTATACCCAAATTACCCTTTTCTTTACTGTATATATAGCAGCATTTTTTTTTTTGGGTGAAAAACTGATTTCATTTGAGATCAACAACCAGCAAATTACAGCTGGCCTGGCCCTCATTTCAGTTCCCATTCTGTTTTCTTTTTCAACATATTTTCATTTTCAACCCCTTCTTTCCCTCTATTTACATTCCTTTCCCCGAAGGAAAATCAGACACATCATTCAAAAAAAAAATAACTAAAAAAGAAAGTTGATAAGTTCATGTCTACGTGTCTCTCCGCAGATCCACCACGACCACGCTCACGTTGTCAGTACTGCGTCTTGCCAAGGCCAGCTTCGTCAGCAACATCGACGCGTCAGAGCATGCTTTGTCCGACATCTCCCCGCCGCATCCGCTGGTGCTGTCACCACCAAAAACCGTCTCATTCTCCGCCGTCGGAAACCCTCCTTTTCCTTTCAAACACATACGCGCCACTCCACATGCGGTGTCATTTGACACCACGTCCCAAAGCCCATCGCTCGCTAATATTAAACAGTCATCCTCCGCCGTCCGATCCGTTACCGTTACCTCCGGTTCGCAACTCACGTAGGGTTTCAGATAATTATCACCTAAATGGGATTACAAGATAATGTAAGATAATTAACAACGTTAATTTCGTAATTTTAAAGAAAAATAAAACTCGTTTAAAGAAACTAATACCTATGGCTCTTGACATGGCAAGAACTCCAAGAACCCGTGGACCATCCCAGTAAATGACACGGCCACCGGCGGCTTGGATCCGGTTCAGCTCATCTGGACGGTCCGGCTGTCATGAAATGATAGTTTTTCCGAGTTAATAACCAAAAGTTCCAAAATTTATTATCTAAGTACGTACATTGTGGCTGTTTGGTTGCCGAGAAAATAAAAGAAAAGCTTCATTAAACCCATGCAGATCACTACTTGTTAAACTAACCTTGTGATCACTAGAAAGAGGGATAGCCTTGCCGTTACGGCATAAAACGGCCCTAGAATCACCGCAGTTTGCGACGATTATCTTGTCAGGAGTTACAACGGCTACCACAGCTGTAGATCCAACGGTGTCGCATTCTGGTGTTTGCATCTCACATCTACAATTCGCACCAACAACTCCTTCATTCCATGCTATCACCTCCTTGTCCATCCGGCAAAAGCTCCTCTCCATCGCCATTTTCCACCCGCCCACCGCCACCGCAGTCGCAGCTGGTACTTCATTGTTCACTAGCAATTCCTCCTTCACCAGCTCATGCAGTCTCTCTCTGCACCTCATTGCCACCTGAAAAAACCCCCCAAAATTAAAGAAAAGTTGCAATTTTTTAGTCCGTAAAACTTGAAAGAAACTGCAGTGACATACATGAGAGCAACCGTGGCCGTCGTAGACGCCGAAATAATGAAATTCAGTGGTCGATTCCTGGTCATTACGACAGAAAGAAGGATAAATAGCTACTGCATCTTCCATATCTCTTCTCCTCCCACAAACCGAAGCCACGCCGTACTTAGGATGAAAGTCAAGATCTATAACAGGTGATGAAACAGATGGACTTAAAATAAGATTCAACGACTTGTTCGAAACTAAAATTTCTTTAGTTTCGGATTTCCCATTTTCAACCTCCGAAACAATCTTTTCCTCCTCGTTTTCCGCAGCTGAGTCCAATGACGCCGCCTGAACTTCTACCTTTCTCCGCTTATTACCATCCTCTGAGTCCGGCGAGGCGGGAGAAACTCCGGTAACGAACTTTAACCGTCTAATCTCCATTCTTCTTCCCCTAGCCGCTCTGGAACTCCCCACCTCACACGGTGTCGAACCTTCGCTATCACTCACGACGGCACGGCATATATCAGCCATCAAAAAAAGAAAACGAAATTCTTCTTTATTACTACCACCTTGTACTTGCGATTTACCTAACAGTTCTTTAATTATCCATTTAGTTTCTCGCCATTAAATCAAGATTAATTAGGGTTAAACATCTTCTCTTTTCTTTTATGAATGGTCAAGAACAAAAGAGAAGGGTTCCCTCGCTTAAGCGACATAGGTTAAAGAGAAGGAAAGAGCTGACTATGCCATGGAGCTCAAGATTGGTGAGTAGCGAGCGAACCTGTATACTGTAACCCGAAAGAAACAAACAAACAAAGACTCGCTCTTTCTTTTTCGGTTTTAAGCGAAGTGGTTTTAAGCGAAGTGTATGGTCGCCACGGGCAGGCTGCCCGTCACCGTCACGGGCAGATGGGTACACTACTTGTGGCGTGACGTACTGCCCTTCTCTCTCTTTTTCATCACTAATCGAACACACTTCCACCGTTAGATCATTGCCGCTTCAAATTAAAAACTTAAACACGTGTACATCTTGTTTCAAGTGAGAAACTACGTGGCCCAATCATATTTCAACACAACAAATAACGGGTACTTACTTTCCTCACACGCATGTGGTCCGGTCCTGCGCCTCCTCCTTTTTGGTTTAAAACTTTGAACTTCTAAAAACTCTGTTCTTTGTTTTTCTTTTTAATTTTTTTTAAATAAAAAGATGTTAAATCACACATTTATTTGTAGATACTCATAAGTAGATAGAGAGAGAGAAAGTAAAAATAAATTAAAGAAGTAAAATTTTACTATTATTTAAATTTATTGAATGAATTAAGTAATAAAAATAAATTGAATAATTTATTAAACTTGATTTATATTTTTTTAGTTTCTAAATACCCATTACATTTAAAATTTCACCTTACATTGTCAAATCCGTTTAATAATTGTTTGAAGAGAAAAAAAAAGTCCAATGATTATTATTATGTATATTCTTGTAATTCTATAATTAATAAAGTTGGTTACACGTGTCACAGTCATGGAATACGAGATTGAAGAGACAATATATATTTCCTTCCTTTATTTAAATTCTAACTTTATATTCCAAGGGGTCTTGTGGCCCAATCAAATTGTATTACGTATTAGTAGATGACGTTGACGTAGAGGGGCCCACGAGTTGACGCCTATAGAATATCTAAGCTGAAGCGTTCTTCATCTGAGTCCGCGTGTCCATGTCCCACCCCGGTTTATGGACCCGAACTTTTCGTCTGGCGTGACACGTTTCTAGCTCAGATAAATTCCTCTACGCATATACTGCTAGCAGTAGAGGTAGTATAAGCATCTTCAACGTTTTGCTTAGCAATTAATATTGAGTACGTTGTTGAAAATAGCCATGCTTACAAACTAACCTAACTGATTAGGGCACAGTTTTTTAACTGTAAGATGCATGATGTATTTATGAAACAAAATAAATTGTTTTTTTAGTAGAAATTTTGGTAATTTTTTTATATTTTGAAGGATCAAAATGTAATTTTTCATAAAGATTTTATCTTTGTTAAAAAATGTTTTAGGGGCAGCCATGGTCCCTTGGGCTCTCAAAGGGCTCCACCCCTGCTTAACACGGGAGCTGAAGCTTCCATTGGTTTGGTTCCTCTTATTTGAAGAAATGGGGGAAAATATTAAATGAAATAATATTTCACTTATTTTTTATTACAGCTAAAATATTTGGACTAGGTTTAATTTAAAGAAAAAATAATGAAAAAAAATTTAAATTTTGCTCATTTTTATTAAATTATCTAAATGTTTTAGTTAATTAACAAAATGTTTTTCTAAATACTTCCTTCGTTTTATTTTGTTTACTTATTATTTATTTTTTTAATAATAATTTTTATAATTATTTACTAAATGAATAATTTTTATTAATATCTTAATAAATTAAAGAGTGAAAAAGATAAAATAATTTTTATTGACTAAATTATTAATATACGTATTTTGCTGATCTATGTAAATAAATAGGATAAATGATGTGAAAAAATATTAATTAAAATAATATTCAAATAGAATTTAAGTTATTTTTTATTTTATAACCTTTGTACAAATCAATAATATTATATATTTTAAAGTAATTATGAAATTTGTCGGAAAAAAAATTTATAGGCTTGAGGTAGGTTAGTTGGCTTATAGTTTGATGATTAAAGTTTGAGTTGAACTAATTTTTTTAAAAGATTTCAATTTGTTAAATTCATTTATGTGTTCAAATAAACTTTTCGAGTCTCATTTCAAATACTCATTTTTCAAATTTTAATTTTATATTTATCATTAATCATTTGAGTTTGAATAAGAAAATAATATATAATTGAAAAAGGGCCCATAGGACTTGTCAATTAAAAGTTTGACCTGTACTACCAACAGCAAAATCAACTTGAGTAGTACACGTGGAATGAAATGAATGGACAACGTGTGCAGTAGACAGAGAGGACAGTACGGTGGATGAGGGGGCCACTGGGAAAAAATCAATGGTACGTAAAAGACCCACATCGAAGGCTCCACGTGTAAAATCCTGCTGGCGAGCAGTTGGTGCTCTGTCCGGTGCATGAAGTTGACAGCAGGCGAAAGCTTAGCGCCACGTGACAAGCAAGGGGAAACCATCAATCTCGCAAAAAGGCTAATTTCATTAACCTCGTTTTTCTTTTTCTTTTTTTCAAAACTATTACAATGAGCTTTTTTTTTTCTTTTTTGTTTAGAAAGTACAATTAGACAATACCTGTAATTTTATCTCGCAATAGTTTGTACTTATATTCAAATTAGCTTTTTCACAAAATATATCCACGTGTACATAATTTAAAAAAAAAAATTAAATCTATTAATAGACTCATCTTATAACGTTAATAAACTCCAGGTGGATGTTGCGATTAATAAAGAAAAATAAATTCAGAATATTAATGGATAAAATTAAAAGTATTAACTAAATTTAAAAAAAAATTCATAAATTTTGATTTTTTTTAGTGATTAAGCTGAACTTAGCAAGAGACTTTTACAACTATAAATTGATTCTAACCAAAAATAAATTTGGGCTGTCCTTAATGGATTCGGCACAAAATGGACAATGCCTGGGTGGAATGTTACACATATTTTTATACTTATGAAGTATATAATTATTTAAATAATTGTTGTTAGAAGTGTTTTTTTTGGAAAGGCAATAGTTGTTGGAAGTTGGTTAGCAAAAAACATTTTAGGCCACACTCCTCTTTCCTATTTTCTATTTGAATACAATCATTTGATTATTATATAATTAAATTAATTGATATCTAAGTCTAATCTATAATGGACAGATGTTGATTAGAAAGTTAAGCAAAATCTAAATTAGGTAAAAGATTTTTTTTTATAATGCACTGAGAGAAGAGAGGAGAAGACCAATCCAACTTTCTCTCTTTTGTGTGTCAAATTTTGTATCCATAACTTTGGTAGGTTCCCTAACTTTGTACTATAACACAATAATTATTGATTGTTATTTCTTTTTCTGATTAGGGTAAGCACCACTTTCACATTTTTCTAATCAACTCACTCATCTCGATTCACTTCGGCCAGCAAAATAAAAGAGATTAAGTTGTATTTATTCGGTTTGAATTGAATTTATCATTCGGTTCGGGTTAATTGCTATTTAATTGGGTACCATTTGTGATGTTTAATGGAAGAATATATAATCAATAATGATAAAAATAAACTATTAATACTAATTTATCATTATTTTTGTTTTTTTATATATTTATTTTTGTAATGATAAAATTGCTTTTAAGCAATTTTTTAAATGGTTCTACAAAAACACAATTTCTCAATCAATCAGGTCTAGCGCTCAACTGAAATTGCTCCTTTCACTTTCATTTCATTGCCCTGAAGAAACTATTGAGATTGAAATCTAAGCCAATCAACATCCTAATACTGTGTTTGATATAAAATCTGGAAGTTGTAAATTTTAATCTTGGAAAAAGAAGTAAAATTGGATTTTTAACGTATTGTTCAGAACTTGGGGAATTGTTCTTTTTCCAAGTTCTGGTTATGGGAAGAAGAGCCCATTCACTGTCATGCCTCCATCAACACAAATAGTCTTCCCTGTCATGTAAGAGGCTGCAGGTAGACACAGAAATGCCACCAAAGAAGAAACTTCATCTGGCTCTCCAATCCATCCCGTCAGAGATCGGAAGTTAATGGAATTGGAGAATGCTTCATGACTCGGATCCTGCAAGCAATAAAATTAAAAATCATAGCTTAATAAGAACTTTTGCAAGGCAGAGATATATATAATTGTCATAAGAACTCAATAATGCAAAGGATGAGCATACAAAATGGAAGGAGTAGGAGTGTAAATGAGCTGTGCTGAACTCGAACCTGTTAGGCTCAAAATTGAAGAATGCTTCATGACTCAGAACTTAAACTACACATAATATTGAATCATTTATATGTTTTTTACTCTTCACTTGATACTACTAAAATCAACAAGTAATTTCCTATTTCCTCGTGAGAAACATTGATCAGATAACAAAATATTGTCAGTGATACCATACAACAGGAGAACTTTTAGAAGCAAGTACAATCTGGGAAAGAACTAACATGAATCAGCAATAACTAATGAAGGCATAAACAACTCACTTTAACTCTTACAAATGAAATGAAAAGGATTGCCACAATTTCTGAAATTTCCTTTTGGGTCTCAGTCCTCCAACATGAACTTAGAAGGTAATAGCTATTTAGAACAGCCAACTAGCCAAGCACTATGTCTAGAGGGAGCAGTGGCAATTGGTTAAATAGTCAGTTCTAATCATGACTTGGGAAGAATCCATTCACAGACATTCCTCCATCAACACAAATAATCTGGCCAGTTACGTAGGATGATGCGGGTAAGCAAAGGAATGCTACCACAGATGAAACCTCTTTTGCATCTCCGAGGCGCCGAAGAGGAGTTCTAGAATATACTTCTTCTAAATATGCTTCATTGCTTAGGACCTAAAATTAAGATGAAATAAAGTGAGATTACCAAAACAAACTATTGGATGTGCAAATCCATGCACATAAACAAACACCGAACACAAGCACATGTACATTATGATGAAACAAGATTAAGGATGCATTTTCACTCTTTGAAATTAATCAAGTATGCAATCTGAAACCCTTAGGATGAGTCTGAACCAACTAAAGTAACATATTAGCAAGGTGATGAGACAATTACTTGTTCCACCATAGAGGTTTTGATGTACCAAGGAGCAACAGCATTGCTTCTTATGTTGTCTTTTGCCCACTCACAAGCCAAATTTTTAGTTAGTTGGTTGATTGCTCCTGGAAAATAAAAAGAAAAAAAAAATCAGAACTCTTCAAGACTAGAATCTAAGTAATGTATACCAATATTGCAAAAGCCATAACAGATATGTGCAGTACCTTTAGTGGCTCCATGAACGGACATAGAATTGAGAGAGACAAAACCAGAGACAGAGGATGTGAAGACAATACTTCCCTCTCCTGATGTTTTCAAGAGTGGATAAGCAAGTTGGCTTAAATGGAAACCAGATTCAAAATTGGTTGCCATGAGAGTAGAAAATTCCTCAGATGTAAACTCCACCATTGGCTTTCGAATGTTTGTTCCAACGTTATTGACCTAAATATTTGAAAACCAAGGATTTTAACATGCCAGAAAACAATGATGAGAACTCAAAATAAGTGAAAGAAAATGCAATATTAAGAGTGATTCTGATACAGATTCTGATCAACAGTAATGCGATAACTAACTCTTGTGCAGGTCAGCAGAGGACAACAACATTATCGAAGGCATCAGGAAGTGATCACTTCAGGAAAATTTTGAACACAAACGTTAGAAAGGAAAAAACTTTAGGTTAGTCATGGTCAATTTTAAGCATTCTTTTGCATCCAAGGATAGTAGCAGGCCTAGAAGCATAATTTACTCATGCATAGCTTGAAAGTGGGATATTACTCACGATAGCATTTTTCAGTAAATGTTTTGATTATTATTTCATTAACCAACTGCTTTCGAAACAAACATCTTTCTATTTTTTGGTACTTATGATTAAAGGTATTCTCAGCCAGTTTATTTACTCAAAGACTAAGTTCCCTCCATCTTAAGGGCGCACTACCGCCACAATCTCTATACGTGCATATGGCACCTTGCTCTTTATGGCCAAGACCTTTTAACATTTTCACCAAGCAATGACTTCTTATTCAGACAATACAAGTGTTCAAATTAAACCGAAGATACCAAACTGCATCCCCCGAGCAACGAGGTCATTTCTCTCATAGACAAATAAACAAACATAAAGCATACAATTTAGAAACCTACATTTACACACTAAACAAGTTCCACATACTAAATCTAAAGACATCTAAATAACAAATATTGAGAAATGAAAAGGCTTACAAGGATATTGAGTTTCCCATCAAACAAAGAAGAGACAGTCTCCAAAAGTTCCTCTCTTTGGTCTGCAACTGACACATCACAAAGGGACCCATTAATCGCAAATCCCATTCCATCCCATTCCTCCAAACAATTCTTTAGCTCATTTCCATTCCTACAACACGTATGTACTCTAGCTCCAAGACCCACTAATTCCTCAACAATCGCACGCCTAAAAGACAAAAATGAATACCCATTTGTATGAATTCTCATTATAATTAAAATTCCAAGTAAAAGAATAAGGAAAGCCATTTACATAGAACATAAACATATACATGCATACCTACCCGATTCCGCGAGTGCCACCAGTAACAAGAGCTGTTTTTCCGTGAAGGGTCCATCTGTTATCTCTGGTGCTAATGCTACTCCCACTCTGTGCCATTTTTAGTATCAAAAGGGATCTTTTAGTTGATTGGGGCTTGTAAAAGAAGGTGAAATGGCAATTGGTATAAGTTTTTGATGAGAAGGAAGAAGGACGTGAATATGCGTGTAGGTGTGGTCCATGTGGAGGTGAGTTTTGATACAGTTCCTGAAACATTTTGAAGAGACCTTTGTGTGAAGATGGAAATAAAAAGGAAAGAAAGATTGAAAAGAGCGAAAGAACCGGAACAGTAGGCATGGCCATTTTCCTGTTTTCAGAACCGGAACCCTTGGTTCGAAACCAGTGCGAACCGAAACCGGAACCATACAGAACTGAAACCAGACGGAACTGATGTTTTTCCAACTTTTTTTTGTGAATCTTCAAATTAACGGTTATGGATAACAGCTAGTTTTGGAGGTATTTGTAGAAAATTAATTTTTTAAACTTACTATAAATATTTTCACTTATTTTCAAACAAAATTATTTTTTCAGTACTAGTTTCTATTCTCCAATCTCTTTAACTCTAAATAATTTCTCCCAACCCCAATATTTCATTACTGTCCAAGATTTTGTTTTTCAAAAAAAGAAGTTCAAGCCTTGTTTTTTCTTGAAGTTTTTTTAAAATTGCTTTATAAATATCTAAATTTTAAATTTTCAAAAAAAAAATTTCCTAATTTTTTATTTTATAATTATACAATTCGCCGATCGGGGCATCATTTGAAACCGTCGATTTTAGAACCATTACGAAACCATAATCAAAATCATAACCGTTCAATTTCAACTTAATCAAAATGGCTAATTTTCAATTCCATATCTTTTGAAATCAGAATCAATAGTTTGGGAACCGTGACCACAATGCACAGGCCATAATAATTGAAAGAGGAAGACTTCACTGGCCTGATCCATTTGTATTCTAAAAAAGAAAAATACTTCTTTTGAAATATTCTATATTACTTACTATAAGCTACTGACACTGAGTTTATATGATCAGAGATGGCAACGGATTGGATATGCACTCAAAATACATCATTTAAATCCAATTTCGATTATAAATTAGGTATTATCATTCTGAATTGTTTATAAGTTCATTTTTAATTTCTGAACTCATTCCGAATTCAATGGAGAAAATATTTTTGATAGGAGAATTTTAAAGTCATTTGATATATTAATAAATAAAATAGAACATAAGCTATGAAACACTAACTAAATAAGATTTGCCATATGAATATTTTGTCTTATGTTATGCTTATAGCTACATTTTTATAAATATCTAGAGACCGTAAATCCTCTGCGAAGCAGTTGTAAGTGAACACTTCTCCTTTTAGCACCGTTCACTATCAAAATAACACATTTATAAATTGAGGCATGTGAGGTCCACATGATACATGACCATACCATACCATTTCATGTATCCCTCTCTCTTTTTTTTATCTCCAACTTTTGCTATTTGCGCTTTTTGTCGAACATGATGATTCCTAATCTTGTCCAATATTGCATAACCATTCTACTTGAACTCGATAGAAAATATTCTCATATAGCCTCTTCTAGAACACATGTCTAAATCAATATTTTGAAAACTGGACGGCGGTGAAAATAAAGGTTTAATAAATGAAAAAATTTAATTGAATTCAATACGGTTCAACTCGATTTTTATATAATATTTTTAAATATAATTAAAATATAGAATTTGTAAATACTAAATAATTTTTATAAAATAGGATTTATTAAATACAATTTTAATAAATCTCTTTTTATTTTATTATATTAAAATTTTTAATTTTATGCATATAAAAACAATCTTTAGCTACAGTCATGTAATAAATAATAATTCAATAAAAGAATAATTTTTGATGAAAAATTAAAGTTAAAAAGAATATTTGTTAATGAAAAAATAAAGTTATATAAAAGAACAATTTTTAAAAGAAAAATTAAAAGTTAAAACTGAGGTCAGTGACTCAGTGGAAAACGACCCACTTTTAAATCTTGAGGAAAAATCTGACTGTTTTGACGGAAATTACGAAACTGTCCATAATAGTTATGTTGCTTTTCTTTACATTTCAAATGACCTTTGATAAATTATAACATAAAATAATTTATATGTATTTGTAATCCTTGTGCATATAATCCTAGTGGTGGGTGTTATTTTAATTTTGATTGTGCAAGTTTCTCTTCTTTAGTTACATAATTGCGCCCTTAATTTATTATTATTTTTATTCTTTTATTAAGGGTAAAATTGTAAATTTCTAATAATAATGTTTTTTTTCCTCATTTTATTTTTCTTCTCATCCAAACATAGGGTGAAAAATAAGGAAGGAAACTAATCAATACAATCATTCCTTATTTTTCTCTTTTATTTTCTTTCCTCTCCTTCCCAAATCGTAGTGCTAGTTAAATAGAGATTAGTTTTAATAAAAATAAAAACTAAAAGCCTCAATGTCCATAAACTAAAATTCCACCCATTTTCAAGAATCCATTTGAAATTTTAATGACGTTTCAATTTTTTTTTTCTTTTCTTTCTTGTTAACGTTGGGTGGATTAGAGTAAGTGTGGATGCATTAAATGAGGGGTAAATGGGAAAATTGAAAAGCAATATTACTTACGTGGAGATGACGTGGCATAATGTATGGTCAAATTTAATCCACGTAAGTGTCAGCTCATTAAAATTGAATCCCACAATTGCCCAATTATATTTCCGAACATGAAAGTTTGCTGGAAACACCAAATTATAAAAAATAAAAAGTTTAAGAATCCAATTGATAATATTTTCCGTTCAGACACTAAAATAGAAAAAATTTGAAAATTTGAACACTAAAGTTATAATTTTTCCAAAAAAATAAAAATAAACAAAAATAACTTATAAAATCTCTATTTTTGTTCAAGATAGCTTGGTGCAGTGATTGAAGCGCGGAAGAAAATAGATTAATAATATGCTAATTTACAAAATTAACAATAGAAGACATTTGAACTCTGTACAGCTAAAATCTTGGAAGAAACCATCCTACCTTCCTCTGTTAAGTTTAACCTTCTCTCCAATTCAACTCAAGACTTACCGGCCGTAGAGGAGGATTGAGTCGGTACTGGACAAAGAATTAATAGAAGTATATGTGGAAGGATTTTCAGTAGCTGGTCTGAACCCATCACAGGTCTCTACTATCTCAGGCAAAGAAGCATTTCCATCCAAATAATTCACCACTTGCCTCATATCAGGTCTTGCTGCTGGTGCAGCTTGTGCACAAAGTAAACCTAATTTCAAAACCAACTCCATTTCCTCCGCCACATAATTTCCTTCTAATCTTGGATCGATTGTACTAATAATATCTTCTGTCCTATAACAATGAAGAACCCAATCGGCCAAAATCATATCTGCTGCCAAACATTTAGGCTCGAAAGGCTTTCTTCCACAAGCAATTTCAAGCATAAAAGTTCCAAAAGCAAAAACATCACTACTTGTTGTAGGTTTCCCAGTTTTAATAAGCTCCGGCGCAAGATATCCTATAGTTCCTACCACACAAGTCGTTTGAGGATTCGCGCCATGATCATAAAACTTAGCAAGTCCAAAATCTCCGAGTCGAGCATCAAAATTTGCATCTAACAAAACATTGCTTGCTTTAACATCTCTATGTAGAACAACTTGCTCCCACTCAAAATGGAGGTAAAAAAGCCCCAATGCCACATCTCGAATGATTCGAAAACGTTGATACCAATTTAGATTGGGCTTTTCTTGGGTAAATAAGAACTTATCAAGACTTCCATTAGGCATATAATCATAAACCAAGAGAAGCTCTCCTTTTCGTCTGCAATACCCTAGAAGTTGAACTAAGTTCCTATGCCTTAACCTCCCCATGCTTACAATTTCCGATATAAATTCTTTCATTCCTTGTGTTGAATTATGTGAAACTTTCTTGACTGCAACTTGTGTTTTACACGGTAAAGAACCTCTATAAACGCTGCCAAAACCGCCTGCTCCTAATAAGTCTTTGTATCTGAAACCTTTAGTTGCTTTATAAAGAACTTTGTAGGAGAATCTTTGAGGGCCGTATTGATTTTCCCAATCTTCACGAATTTCTTTATATTTCTTCCTTGTTAGACAAATAGTGGCAAAGATTGCAGTAAAGAACAAAATTACTAGTATAACCACAGCAAGAACAAGTAATACTTCGAACCGCCTCACATCCTTTGATTTTTCCATAGGAGGCAATGAAGGAAACTTTGAAAGGTCTAAACTTTGTGCTTCCCCTCTTTTGTTGAAGCTCCATCCAAGAATATAATGGCGACTAGAAACAGAACCAGTAGCAGCAGAAAACCCAACATAGAGTCCGTAAGAACTTGAGAAAAATTATTAACCTTAATTGACAAGAGAGGCCTTGTAGGTTTGGAGATTGTTATAGGAGCTATTGTTACATTAAGCAAATTATCTTCAGCTTCATCATGGTATTCAATCCAAACCTGCATCGGATCGCCACTGTTAAGCTCTAAGCTTTTGTTCATCCCTTCTTTGTCAAGAAAGTAAGCGACTGGAGTTGAATTGACGGATATTAAGCTGTTCATATCAATTCCAACATGGTTAGCATCTTTATCTTCCAAATCAGGACTATTTGCAGAATCTAGCTCCACAGCGAACAAGTGGTTTGATGATAAACCATTCGTTGAAGCATTCAAGTCTCCAAGATATTGGGTTGCCTTATCTCCGGGAAAATCTACAGATGTTGAGATAGCAAAAGCAATACCATGGCCGCCATGAGTTGGTAACTCGGGGACCATGGCGAATACAAAGGTAAAGAGATGATTTTTGAGAATTAAAGTTGAAAGGAAATGGAAAGAAAGCGCGGCCAATTTGTTGGAACGAAGTGTTTGTTAGTTCTAAAAGACCATTTGGATGGATTATTGCTATTCCATTTAGACTTAGATTGGCTCTCCTTGGAAGCCATTGTAGATGAACTGGTTTATTTCTTGAACTGAGGCTGAGAATTTTAAGAAAAGACAAAGAGCTATTAGTAGAATATGCAGTGGTGGTGGTGCTGCCATTGATGAAAAGAACAAAGAAATGGAGAAGAATATGTTTTGATAATTTGCCTTTCAATTGCAAAAAATGTTTTGCTAAATACATTCAATTTTGGCACCGCTACCATGACGGGAGTATTAAAATAATATTAAAAATGAGATCCATATATAGAATTACAAAGGTAAAGTATATATAGATCTCACTTTTAATATTATAAAATATATGTGAGTCTCACTTTTAATATTATTTTAATAGCCCCGTCTTGACGGGACTCCCGTCATTTAGCATTTTCCATTCAATTTTAACAGTTTTTGCTTAGACTCTTACTGATAGGTATTTTATTTATATTGACGAAATACAGTGCCTTGGGACATAAGTAATACAACAAAGAAGATAATTTTTAATGGCATGATGCAATATTTGTAACGAAGAACATAACCGTTTATAAAAATAATTTCTTTTTAGTAGGACCATGGCATTGAAAAAAACAAATTTCTCTACATTTTCTTTAATCTAGAGGAAAATATGATAGCAAATTCAACTTATTAAAGAGTAAAATGCTGGCATCCGTAAAAATCGAATTTTCAGACCTCAGTTAAATGAGTAAAATGTTGAATCATTCAATTGTATTTGATTAATATGTAATTGGATAAACTTTAATAAACATCACCTTTAAATAAATTTTACTTATAAGGTCAAAATTATAATAATAGTAGAGTTTTATTTGGATAATAGTTTTGGTATTTAAAATTTAGTATTGCCACCAACCTGGTTGGGATAGATGAGTTATGAGCCTTGCACCGTTTGAATCGACCGTAGTTGGAGTCCAATAAACTTTTCATATCGGTGGTTATATTAAAAACAAAAAATTTAAAATTGCCACCGTTAAAAGCGTTTTCAGACACAACTTCGGATTTGATCTTGTCTTATCACAAAATATATTAGTTGTAATTTGATTAAGGAGCAAATAATTTTAAGAACTAGTGTTCCAATTTTTTTAAAAGCATTTGTAAATAGCAATAGGAAAAAAAACTACATCAATATATATATATGCAATGTAACTTTCATATGAAAACAAATGGCATTTTTCTAAGGAATCAAACAAATTAAGGAAATTGAAATTGAACTAATTAAATTGAAGTATTTGAAATAGTCAAAATCACAGTCTGATTTTAAATCGAAATTAAACCGATTAAAACCAGTATCAGTGTGTGTGTATATATATATAATGGAGAGAGGAACATTACAAATGGCATTTTGTATAAGGAATAAAATGAATTAATTAGAAAATATAACTAGTTAAATTGACCTTCTCGAAAGCATCATCCTTGAAAGTTATATTTGGTCTTGGAGTACTTTACCAACACGTTTTTATTCATGTATGTGATGTCTAAGTAAATGAGGATCGCACGATCAGTTTTATAAAAGAAAATCTATTAACATTACAAATGGCATTTTGTATAAGGAATAAAATGAATTAATTAGAAAATATAACTAGTTAAATTGACCTTCTCGAAAGCAGCATCCTTGAAAATTATATTTGGTTTTGGAGTACTTCACCAACGCGTTTTTATTTATATGTGTGATGTCTAAGTAAACGAGGATCGCACGATCAGTTTTATAAAATTTATTTATAAATTAATCATGCTAAAGTTCTAAATTTTTAATTATTTTCTGAGTTTTTTTTTTAAAAAATCAGGGGCCTATCTTATTCAAATGGCTGTTAGCCCAAGTTAAAAGAAAGAAGAAAATTACCAAATCATATTTGAACATGTGGCATAAATTTCTTTGCTCATTTAGCAGTTTTTGCTTCACAGCCACATTGCAGCTGCAAGGAGCTGTATTTTTGTTTTTCTTTCATTTCATTTCATTTTAGTGCTTGGAATGCATTCACATGAAATTTTTTTCATTTTCGTAGAATTTTGCTAAAAAGATTCATTTATAAAAGAAATTTCACGTTTAAATAACTATACAATTCATTCTTAATATATAATTTTATTAATTTATATTTAGAATAAATTATTTTTAATAGTTTTATAATTATTTTTTTCAATGGGACTATTCATCACAAGTCATTAGAGGATTAAACCTACACTTTTAACCGTTTCACCATACCGGCTTATTAGATATGTATATTCTCATTACACATGTGATCACATAAATATAAATTGAGTTCCACACATATATTCTTAAACTGCATTCATTCAGTCCGTTCTCCAAAATTAAAATAGCTCACAATTAATAGTAGTCCACATTAAATATTCCTAACAAAAATCCAATTGAACCGACCGAATCGATTCAATTAGGTTATGTACACTAATCCATTCAATTTAATTTTGATTTGAAAATTTTTTTTATTATTCAGTTTGTACTGATTTAAATTGAACCGAATTGCCTACTAGATCAAATATAAATTATTAATCTTATATATTTAGACTGGTTTGTCGAGTTGACCAAAGTCAAGTCAACATACAAGCCGACCCAATGCAAGAAACTTAAGCCAAATGTATCGTATTTGGTTTAATTAGCTATAGAAGCTAATTGATGATTTTAATTTTCTATAATTACCCTAATGAATTTAGTAAATTAAAAGAGAAAATCATAAGCTGTGACCCAAAATGTTGTTGATGCCAAAATTGAGTTTTCCCCATCATTTGGTACTTTCTTTGCATTTTCATTATATTTGAATTATTTCACTTCTACATACAATTTTTATTAACAAATTTATTGTTTTTATTTGTTGGGAGGCTCAACGATCGAAATAATAAAATGAGTTGCATAACATGAAGTAGCATTTCCCTTGACTCGTGAAATTTTTTAAAATTCGTATGGCAAGAAGGACCTTCCATTTCTCACATTAGTCAAAAAATCAACCAAACATCTTGATAGACTAAGTGGCTATTTTATTTTCAGTTTTTTAGAATAATAATTAATTAATTAAATGTTATTTATAATATTGTTAAAAAAATTATTTTTACATTTATACATAAGTAAATATAACCTTTCAGTTAATAACTTTTATTTGTATAATATACTAAAATAAAAATATAACCATATATTTTTAATTATTATTTTACATATCAAGAAGAAACACTACGTACTGTAATTTCATCGAACAATTACATTTTTAAATCAATATTATCTATCAATTATCACGAATAATTATAATCAAATTAATAAGCTCAAAGCTAATGTATAATTTTTTCTTACTCGTACACTTTTTCACTAAGGTTATAAATGAGTCGAGCCGATCTCAAATTTATCAAGCTCAAAACTCACTTGATAGAATTTATCTTGACTAGAAACTCGACGAGTCTAAAAGTTTAAGACCGATCGAGCTCGACTTGACGAGAGCTCGAGCTCAATTTGAAGCTCGAGTTTAACTCGAAAAATTTTAAACTCAGCCACAGCTTGAGACTTTAGTAAACGTATAAAAATAAACTTTTGCATTTAGCCAATATCAATATAAATAAATGTTGGATTTTAACTGAATAAAATCGGTTTATATCTAACGAAAAATCCTCATATTGAAAAAATAATTTTCCTTTATATATGTATGCTTTGATGCTCAAATTAAGAATGATATTTAGGTAAAAACTTTTCTAACACTAATAATTTCAAAAAAGTAAATAAAGTCGAAAGTTTAGTGTGAGTGCATGATATTATATTTAAAAGAAAACCAAATAATGGTCATGATTATTTTTTAAAACAGAGACCTAGCTTGAATTATTGGTGCAAGAAGTCCATTAATTAAGAACTGAGAAACAAAATGAATTCTTGATTGACTAGCTTGACGTGAAGCTGAGGGAATGACTTGGTGGGCATGAATGATTTGGAGCTAATTGAATCGAGTAAATTTATGATTATTAACTTAACCGATTAAATCGAGAATCAAATCAAATTAATTTAAATAACTGAAAAAATCGATTTAATCGAACCGAATTTTCAACCTATATATCATACTTTACTTTAGGAAACTTTCCCTCCTTCAATGTAGCAATTAATCAAGAAGTCAAAAATTGCCCAAAAAATTGTTCACATTGAAGTGTGGAATTTTCTCAAGAAGAATTGATGTTGAACTGTTGACTGACTAGAAACAGATGAGTAGAAATTATGGAGTCATTCTTTTTTTTCTTTTTAAAGATAAAAAATCTCAATAATTATAACCTCTCCTTTTATATATTTCTTGTTTTTATATATAATATATACACAACACAACAGCAGATCAATTGCTCTGATATCAAAAATGGAGGCAGCTGCGAGATGCTGGGAAGAAGATGGATTTGCGTGGCCTCCGAGATCTTTTTTTTGCAATTTTTGTGGAAGAAAATTGAGGTCAGCTCAAGCCTTAGGTGGTCACATGAATATTCACAGAAGGGATAGAGCAAAGCTAAAACATTCTCATGCTTCTGAAAGCAACTTTGTTGATCCTTATCAGAACCACCGCCATTATCATCATTACCATCAAGATTCTTCTTGTAAAATTATTGACTTGGGAAAACCCTACACCTTGATTTACAAACCTAAAACTAGGGTTTCTGTGTCACCACCAGTTTATGGAATTTCAAATCCATCCTCTGAAAGTAATTGCCTTAAACCTAATAAGGAGAATGATACTAGTAAAAGAAGAAGAAAGCATGAATTACTATTGCCTTTACCTCCTAATTCAAGTACCAGCAAGAAAGATCATGTTCATGAACCAGAAGTGAAGGGGCTATGTCAAGGTGCAAAACAAGAATTAGATCTTGAGCTTAGACTTGGAAATTCTCTTTTTTAGTTTACTAAATTACTTTTTTTCTTATTTATTTTATTTCCTCTTTATGCCTTCAATTTCTACAGCTAAAGGCCCGGCCAACCTCATGCTTATATATGAAAAAATAACATAATTATTTACTCAATTTTTTAAAAATAAATAAATAAATGTTTTTCTTCCATTTCTGTTTTTTACTCTAATGCAATTCAGACATCTGCAAACCTATGGGCTTCTTTCTCTAAAATAATAATCAAAAAAGGCAAATACAATCAATAATAATTTTTAATGTAAAAATTTAAGATATCCTTTTGGAGCTAACAAATAGTAAATACATATTTGTATATAATGCAACAATTCATTATTTCTTTTAATAATAAAATAATAATTTATTGGAATATTTTAATTATTATAATGTGAGCTTAGATAATTCAGGCTTATAAATAAACAAGTGTGAGATTCTATTTTTTATAAAATATTTAATTATTTTATTTAATTTCGAATATACATATTTTTCTAACAATATTTTTATCCACCTAAAACCACAATTTTCTAACTATATTGCGCGTGGCAAGTGTAGAACTAGAAAAAAGAAAGGGATCTTGTGATTGTTTGAATTTTTTAATTTCAATTTTCCTGATAATTGAATTAAATAAAATTTTTTATTTATCAAAAGGTTCATAATTATCTCTCTCTCCTTCAGTGCATTAGACATTAATGGATTCAGATTCCAAAGACTTTGTTTAGGCCCTGTTTTAGTATTTGCTTTGGCATTTGGGCAAGTGAGGATTTGGGGCCTTACAGGGAGTGCATTTTTTAAGTTTGAATCTTGAATAAAATATTTTTTTTTCATTTTCATAACCTTTTAACCATCTGACCGTTCATTTTTCAATAATCTTCCTTTAATTAAGTTTTATACTAATGTGTTCCTCTCTGGTCATCTTTTTTTATGTTGCTTATGATATAGTTTTAACTTCCTTTGGGGCGTGCAATTATTGGTGTTAATAGCAACTTTATACTTTCATTTTTGTTGAACGATAGTAGACAATGGCATTCCTTTTTCAGCTTTAGTTCATTAACCCGACTACTTGTTTCCCGTTTGAACGATTAGTTAAAAGTAATTACTTCTCCAATGCTTCAATCTCGTATTTACTATTCAACCTTTTTTTTTCCCAAAGTTACAAATAGAATAATAAATGAGACAAATCATTCGTGAACTGCTTGAAATTCAATTTGATAAAAGTTTGTTCGATAAGTTCATTGAGTTGAGCTATTGAGTTCGAGCTCAGATCATTAACTCATGAGCCAACTTTAACGAGACAGTTCGAATTCATTAGCTATCTCAATGAGCAAAAAACAATTAAGTCTACATTAGGATGACGACGTTTTGATTTGATGGATTTCAAGCTTGAGTTTCACTATGGGGTTTTTGAACCGAACTCGAGCTCATTAGAATTCTCCAACCTTAATTATTAGTAAATAAAGGATATAAGGGGAGGAAAATAATAAAAAGAAAAAAATGAGAGCTCCTGAAAAATTATAAAAAAAAGAAATACTTTTCTTGTATTTGAATTTAAGAAGAAGATAAAAATTATTGTTATAGTTTTTTTCTTCCAATTTCGAAACTATTTTCTCTTTCCTTTTCTTTTCTTTTTACGCTACAATGGAAATGATGATTTTAGATTTTGAATTCTTACATCAATTGCAAATGCAATTTTACTTTAATGTAGTTTAGAATTTTTTACCTTACAAGTAAATTTGTCTGGAGATGTTGTCCACTTCTATCGATCCAACTGTTGTTGGTTCAAATAACGTGTAATAGAATCATAACCTTAGTCAAAAAATATAATTTTAGACAATAAGATTAAAGTATTCATAGAATCATAGCTTTTGAACTGATAGTTAATGTTTGAAAACAAAAATTTTCTTATGTTAATATGATATAATCTAGGGACCAATTTATAATATTTCTATTTTTATAGTTATACCCAATTGAATGATTTAGTTGCTAAAGATGGAAATTTGTTCGTACAACAAATATATATGTTAAAGATGGATAGCAGTCATTACCATATTTTGATTTCTTAATGGCTTGCCTTTGGATGATTTGCTAAAAGGCAAGCCATTAGGAAATCAAAATATGGTAATGACCGCTATCCATCTTCAACATATATATTTGCTGTACAAACAAATTTCCATCTTTAGCTACTAAATCATTCAATTGAGTGTAAATGTAAAAATAGAAATATTATAAATTGGTCCCTAGATTATATCATATTAACATAAGAAAATCTATGTTTTCAAACATTAACTATGAAATTCATAGATTATAATTCTATTAATACTTTGGTCTTACCATCTAAAACTGATGAATTAGCTGACACGTTCTAGATTAGAAGTTCTCGAAGCTTCTACGTAGCACGCTGACTCAACAAGAGATCCTACCATTTAGGGCTGCCTAATTTATATGGCAAAAAATCTCCATTGATGGAAATATTAGTTATAAATGAGAAGCTATTGGCAACTCTATCAATGAAATATCCTCCGTCAATGGAAATATTAGCTTAAAATCTCCTTTAACAATAAAGGAAAAACTTACCTAAACTGAGTTTGCATCTCTAGTTATGAACCAAACTAATGAAACTAAAGATTTTTATTGAAAGAAGGATATTTCTTATCATACATTTGAAAAATCATTAATTTTATTAGTTTGATTCGTAAGTAGAGCCATGGACCCATCTAAGCAAATAATTTTCTAAAAATGAAAGGAATTTGTTAACTGATCTATAAAATATTTTCTCTTTGAATGCAACATTCAATGGTATTAAATATTTATAAATTTATAAACTACTGGGTCAATTTAAAAATTGAGGATATCAATAGGCTTTTCAATAGATTTCCGGTGCTAATTTACATATTGGACCAATTAAATATATAAACCCTATAAATCAACAATAAATAAATATAAAAATTTGGAAATGTAATTAAAAGTATTTTTTTATAACAAAAATGGCAATTCATTCACAAAAAAATATAACGTTAGTACATAATGATATTCCTATAAAAACAAGAAATACAAATATATATATAGGAATTGAAATCTTCTCTTTAGAGGATATTTTCATAGGAGATATTAATTTTCTAGGTAAAAATTGATCATTTTTAAATAGGATAATAAAAAAAATTAAACTTTTTACAATATTGTCTCAAACTTTATTATGGGTAAAAACTAGTCATTTTTCAAATAAGATAATAAAAATATTAAATTTTTTGCAATATTGTCCCAAACTTTGTTCTTATTAGAACTCATAAAATATCAAATGTTAATGGAGGAACAGACCGCACTATCAAACTCCATTAATACAAAATCATTACCTGACTTTGAATATTTGTATCCTCCAATCAAAAGTAATCAACAATCCAACTTGTATTTCAAACCGCTAAAAGAGTACAAATTACAAATAAACATGGAAAAACTCTCAATAATAAGAAACAACTGCATGAAAGAAGAGGAACCATAAAAAATCCCCAATATGAGGGTACAAAAGAACACTCAATCCTACTAAAGGGCAATAGAAGCACTCAAAATCTTTTAAGATGAATAGATATGAGAGATTAAATTAAAAATTTATACTAAATAAATACAAATCTTCAAATCATTAAAAGGAAAATTAAGTAAAATTAGCAGAAAAAATGAAAAGAAACCACTGCCGATAAAGAAAATGATCGGCGGTGGATCAAGAACAAAATCTAAAAACTCTAAAAAAGAAAAATTAAATAAAATCAAAACAAAAGCAAAAGGGAATCACCGCCGATAAAAAAAATGATCGGCGGTGGCTCAAGAAGTAAAATCTAAAAAAATTCTAAGAGAGGAGAGAGGGTGAGAGACAACTAGGGTTTATGATTCATGTAATTTATAATTGACGTGAATAATAAAAGAGTGACTGCGAGAGACAACTAAATTTTATAATTGACGTAATTAATAATAAAATCATCATAAATAAGAGTGCGAATAATAAATTTTTAATAAAAAAATAATAATGAATAACATGACAGTCAAATATTAATTAGATGTATCAATAATCATTTTCCAATTAAAAAGATGGTGATAGAAAAAATAAATGGCCAAATTCATAATAAATTCACCACTATATTATCCGCAAAAATCTTATTGGAGTGCTCTTTTTTTATTTATTTATTAAATATTTTAATTTATAAAATCATGCTTATGAAATTATTCTATTAAATATTTCAAATTAAATTAATTAAATGCTTATTAAATAATTGAAAAATATAAAAAATGTTATGCTAATCACACATCAAATAAATATTATATATATAAGCTTAATTAAAATGCTAAAAAATAAAAACTATGGTTGCTAACATGGAGAAATATGTAATATTATGGAGAAAAATGTAATATTATCAAAACTCAGAACTTTAAGAGTATAAAAGATCCTCTATAAGTTTTGGAGTGCTATAAACTTATTTTTTTAAAAAAATGTAACGATGAGTTTATGTATTTGCATAAATTATCATAATTCGCTAAAAGTGTAATTTATTCATTGTTGAGTTCAATTTCTAGCAAATACAAAACCTTCATGCATAAACATTGTACATTTCAGAAAATCCCTAAAATTTCAAAAAGAATTAACAATTTTGATCTTGAAAATTATTATCCATTGATGTCTACGTAAACTCTTTTCATACAAAATGAAATCCCGTTATATGTAAAAGTTTCCTATAAATTCACTCGTGCACTTTTTATAAAAAATTTTATGGCTTCTCAATTTATTTAAGTGATTTTCAATATTAATTTCAAAAGTTGTATTAACAATATATCGAATTTATTTTACATATAAAAATTAAAAATTGAAAAAATAGTTGTTGCTGATTGGAGAGTTGCAAAATATTATCAAAATTCATAATTATACGATTACAATAGTTTCCCTGAAAATTTGTGAGTCACAATGTTTTTTCTATTGGCTGAATTTATGTATTTTGCTAATGAATTTTAAGCAAATATTTTCATACTGATCCACTCATCTTTGTCCTTTTGCAGTAATATCCAAAAGCAAATAATTTTGGTAAAATAATTTACCTAAATCGGATCAATAGCCTTATCTATGGACCAAACCAATGAAATTAAAAATTCTTATTGAAACGAGATATTTCTGACTGTACACTTGTAAAGAAAAATAAGATTGTAACAATTTAAAAAAAAATCCTTAATTTTATTTATTTGGTCCATAAGTGGGATATAAACCCAATTTAGGAAAGTATTTTTCCTAGTTTTGATGCTTTATAATCCCCCTCAACAAGCATAGATGGATCACTCCAACTCCAGTTCAACCCTCTCCCTCTCCCTCTCTCTCTCTCTCGCTCCGATGGATGCGACTGAAAAGCCTAACCAAGACAACCCTTCCTCTCTGATCCCTCTCTCTCCAATGGAGACCACTGAAAAACCTAACCAAGAAAATCCAGAAGGAGGAGAAAGCCAAGTTAGGTCCTTTGAGTGTGCATTTTGCAAGAGAGGCTTTGCTAATTCACAAGCCTTAGGTGGTCACATGAATATTCATCGAAAAGACAAAGCTCAACTCAGACAGCACTCAATTGACTATTACCGTCAACTTTGCATTGACATCCCAAAGAATACTGTTTCACCTTGGTTTTCGCCTTATCCATCAATGGCAGACTTTAACAAGTCTAGTCAAAATCTCTATAGCTCCATCAACTGGTCTTGGTTTAATAATCAACAACAAGCTCAACTACTGCAAGGACAAAAATCTGGCTCCGGCGGAGAAATGGGTTCACCTCCAAGTCCAGTTCCAAAGGTAGACCTTGAACTGAGACTTGGTCCTGAGCCTCAAGACTCACCATCACCACCGCCGGCAACTGATAAAAAAAGGTTCCCTTGAACCTTTTCTTTTTCAAGTTTGCATATGCTTTTTGGAATAATGTGGAGGTGCAATCCCTTTGAGGGGTGGGGGTAAAGATTTTTCAGCTCTCTCACCAAATGCACCTTTCTGAAATCGAACTTGCGTTCTCACTTTCACGTGGTTAAGGTGGTTTACCACCCACAAGTTTATTTCGCATATTTAATAAACTATATATTGTTCTAAATTCTCTTTGAATCATGAATAATATATTTTCTATATTCTTGGTAATTTATTAGTACTTGTTTGATTATATCGTTTCTTAAGGGTACGTTGGATTTTCCTTTTAGTGACTTTTTGTAGGTTTTTGGCCAGATTATATGCTTTTCATGGAAGAAGCCATCCCATAATGAGCTAAGACCAGCTCTGAACCCTAATTAATCACACAAGGGCAAATTAATTACCATATAACCACAAATTAATGTCTTTTGAAAGCATAGAAATGAATAATTAAGAAATGCATAATAATTTTAATAACAAAGCCCTGATTATAATTTGTATTTTGAAATTACAATTCATATATATGTATGTACGGGATGCTGCTCCAAACTGAAAAATACTACCTTAACCCCTAGATTATATCAGTTTTCATGATTTTTTGCACCCATCTCGTAGGATTCGAACTTAATGGTAAGAATTCATTATATTGATTCAATCTTCACTTTAATCATTATGGAATTGTTCGCATTAGTCAAAAGCAATGAAATAACATTGAATTCAATTGTCAGGTGTCGTTTCATTAATCTTCTTACTTGTGGAAAAGTGAGAGTTCTCAAATTCTCGCCAATTTAGTGAATAAAAGTAGAATTTACTCTTATTATATAGCTTACAGTATTATTTTAATGAGTAAAAAACATTGATTTAACTATTTAGGGATGTACCATAATGAATTTGGGTGAAGTACTTCTAGTGTAAAAGAACATGGAAATGTTCAAAATTTCTATCTTCACAGATTCATTTGAAAAAAAAATGAATAACATGCGGTCCCTGGCATGGCTTTGAACGGGCTTCTCTTGCTTCTCAAAGCTACACCTTTTTTTTTTTTATGCTGCGGCCACTTGTTTTGTAGTGAAAGGGTTCCTTGTAGTCTTCTCGAGGGATTAACCGTTTTATAATTAATTGTTTTTTAGCCTAATGGTCAAATAAATCCTAAACTTTAGACGTCCCGACAATTTTAACCGATTCTTTTAATTTTTTAATAATATGTTGAATTTTTTGTTATATAACAATTGTGACCTTCCAGGATCTGTTAAAATTATGCTAACGGGTCCGTTAATGAATCCTGCCGAGAATCAAACAATCAATTCTAGTTGGTTGCTTTGTCGCCGGGAAGTCATAATTATTAATAAAAAATAAACTCAGTGTTTTGTTGAAAAAATTAAACGAATTAGTTAAAATGATTAAAACATCCAAATTTTAGGATTTATTTGTTTTTTAATGCTTTGAAGTTCAAATTCTCTTACTCAAAAGATTCATTCTAAGAAGCTTAGAATAAAGCTGCAAAATATTTATAGACTTTGGAGCTTTTATTTTTACTATTCAAAATATTTAAGTTTTTTCCGGATATGACAAAAATTAATAAAATATTTATTTGCAAATAAAAAAAAAAGAAAAGAGAAACTTCCACACAAACATTTATAAGCAAGCTGAAAATTGTTTCCATATTAGATTACTATGATTACCAAAGCTTTTTTATAGAAGGAAAATCTCCTATTCCTACTAGTGAAGGCAAGTAATGCAGACATGAATAGAATGAGGTGTAAGCAATTATACATTTTGTTTCTTTTTCTATAAATCTAGCAATATGTGGACTTTTCTTTTGAAGAGACGGTTAGCTTATTGCAAGTATATTTCGACGAGAATATTAAATATATGTACGGATTGATGTTTTTATGATTGTTGATGATTTTAGAGGTTGCATGCAACTCTGATATCAATCTGTAAGTCTATTGAACCGTTAGAAAATAATGTTAAAAAAAGGGAAAAACTAATATTTCATTGGATTCATTTGAATTTTATCGTTTGCAATGATTGAAAAGTAAAATGAAGTTTCCTGTTTCTTTTTTTTCATAAAGAGACATGTTACGAACTTTTTCTAGTTAACCTAATATAGTTACTCTCGTAAGACTAGCTAACAGCCTGCCCGGCGTTCTATTATATGCACATTGCACACGAAGATAATCTAGTGGTTAAGCTAAGTTTTACTCGCTAGTTCCGAATGTATAATTAAATAATAAATAGAATTGAAATTTGAAAAGTTCAATTTAAGTATTTTTATCTACATTCCAAACCGTAAAATTATAAAAGAGCCTATGCACATCTATAAATTAAGGAAACAAAATAGAGGAGAAAAAAAAGGCAAGATGCAAAAATGGCTAATGAATAAAAAAATATCTGTCAAAATGTAAAGCCAAATAGGTTATTTATATGCAAAATGATCAGGTACCTTCTTACCTGCTTGACGATACAAAACTGTAATATATCAATATAAAGCTTATCACTCATATGAAGTGCTATATGAGTAATATTTACCTGTTAGAAAGTCTAGTCAAAAGGCTATTTATATACAAAATGATTAGGTTTTCTTCTTGCCTATGTTGACAACACTAAATATAATAAAATTAATTATTAGAACTTGGATTTTAAAAGTTAAGTTTAAAGATGGATTATCTTTTATGCACATAAAGTACAAAAAGAGTATGTACATCTAAAATAGTCGACTTGAAAAAAGTCTATTTTCGAAGTATTTTTCAAAAAGTAGTCCACATCCAAAATAATACCAAAAATTGGTGTTCCATAATGCCTTATAGACCAAAGTTACTATGAAAAAGCTCACTTTGCTAACTCCTCAAGTTCTTTTCTTGCTTGTTTAACAACGCTAAATATAACAAAATAAGATCAATATTTAGATTTGATAAGTTAAATCTAAAGGTTAGTGTTTTATGAATAAAAATAATATTTTACCTGTATTATTCCTCAACGTCTTCTCTTTTTCTTTTTACAGAAGTTAATGAACTATGAAAATTTATAAAAATTATTATGAAGCACAAAAAATCAATAAGTAAAGAGTTTTAATTTATCTATCTAAGCATTGATGTTCAGCAGGATTTGGGAAAATTTCTTTTTTAACAAAAGATTTTTCAAAGAGTTGCAATAAAGTATCAGCCAAAGCTAACTTCGTTCTTGTTGGAGTGGGTGGTTCAAGTTCATTGTTAAAGATCTTATTCACTAACAATTCTAATTTCCTAGAACTTGTAGCCTTCATGTTGAATGAAATTTAAAAAATTCTTTTGATACCCAATAGTGCATTAATTGATGGTTGAAAAATTTCAAGATTGTATATCCTTATAACATGGTCAATGTTAAGCAGGATTCCAATCCTCCAACAAGCATTTATGCTTGTTTTCCAAATGTAACAATGTTTACTTATACAGTTTAATTTTTCAATATGCAACTTATTTTAAATCTGTAAATACATTATGAAATTTTAATGATAAGAGAATATTAAAAAAAAATACTTTATACAACATAAATTTATCTACATGGAATTCTCTTGCAAGATCACCCCACAATATTACTCGCATATTTTTTTCTTTGCATTTAAAAAAAAATACATATTTATAAGCAATTTATATTTTTGGACATGCAATGTATAAAGTTTGTAATTAATTATACAATGAAATTATATCCATACTTCAGGTCTTGGATGATGATATTTTTAAGTGCTTCTAATCTATCACCAGTGTAATTTTGCTCAAGCCCCTTTATGATGATTAAGTGACCTATTGTATCTGTAACAACATATTTATTTAAGCAAAATGCTTAATAAAAGAATAAACATTTTATTTTTTTTAATGTTTGTTTCTTCATTTACCTATGAGATACTATTTTTTATCTATTTTTTCTCCAAATCATCATAATCAATAAAATAAAATTTGTGAAGACGATGGTCATCACTTAGCTTTATGATGCTTGTTTATCTTGCAAATCGGATCATGGAGGAGTGACCTTTTGAATTTCTTTATTAGGAGAGACAGAGAAATTATTGATTTCATACACAGTTCCTTATTCTAATTTTGCTACAAAGTAATCAATATCGTCTTTTTTAATTATTGCATGTATCACACCATTCTTTTAACAACAAATTTTTTATCATATGCACAAAAAATTCAAGAATAAGTACATTGAAATTAACTATGAAATTTTAAAAAATATATGGAAGATATATATATATTTTTTCATCCACTCAGACGCAATCAAGGCTCATCAATTCTTTTGTTGCTAGATTTTTCATTTGTCATATTCTACACACGCGAACTTTGATTTTTGAACTGGCTACATTGGGTTTAGGTCTCTTATTGGAGTGAGGTTCATCATTTATCTGAGAAATAAAAAATAATTAAAACACTAATAATAATGACATGTCATTAATTATGTATTGAAATGAGAATAAATGATAAATGTAATAGTAATTATGCATTCAAATAATAATATTTACCTTGTAATATGTTTTTGACGATTTCAGCATACATTATATTTTTTGTATAATTGAATGGAATATTAGAAGGATTTTTTATCAAGATTTTTAATCCATTATGTGATGTGACTCATAACAAAGTTACGTAAAATTGACAATAAGAAAAAACTGAATTGTGAAGATATACACCGATTTTTTTAAGTAATGATCCTTGACTTTTATTTATAGTTATTGCATAGCAAATTTAAACTGAAAATTGACGTCTTTTAAGAATAAAAGGACATTTTATTTTATGACCAGATAAAATGAATATTGGAATGTAGAGCTTATGACTTATGTTTTTACCTGTTAATCTTTTTCTTTCTATTAGCTTAGATCTCATTTGAGTAATAATCAATTTAGTGCCATTATATAGCTACAGCATGGAATCTTGCATAAATGACCGAAAGGCTTTTCTGTGCAATATTTAAAAAATTTTGGACTATTGGCCCATTGTAGAAAAAAACAACGAGGGATTTCTTATAGTAATTTGTGACTTTTGAAGGGCAAAGAAGCCAAATCACTGTGCTATGAATAGTAAATTTGGTTTCTACTTTAGTATACACAAGTATATTTACTCGCGCTATGTTGCGGGCTTGCTATTTTATTTTTATTTATTTAATATTTAGTTTTATTTATATTTTAAAAAAAATATTTTATTCATATAAAATTGCATGTCTTCATCTATTTTGAATAATAAATAATTTTATAATTGTATTAGGGTATCATACTCACATATTTATTTATATTTTGATATTAAAAGATTTTGTTAGAAAAATGTGAAATTCACACTTATTTTTTTTTATCATTTTTTGCTATGAAAAAATATCGAATCCACAAAAAAGAAAATTAATTTTTTTTGTGTTCCTCAATTTCTCAAATTTTATCTATCAAGTCATATAAATTTTTAATACTTTATCAATTACCTTCATATATTGCTCATGAATTTTTTATTTCTAGTAAAAGAAATTACTTAAAGTGAAAAAAATTAAGAACAGGATAGAACAATAATAATTTAAAATTTTAAAAATTTAAAAGTTTAATAGTTTTACAATTATTGAATATATAATAATATATAATAAATAATAAATCAGTTGAATGCATTGGGAATTCTTTATTAAATAATCAGTTAAGTTAATTATAAATTAACTATTTCATAAATTCTAAAATTAATTATTTAAAAAATTTATACATATTCATTCATTTAATTTAATGTTATAAACTCATATTAAACTTTTTTTATATAAATCAAAAAGAAAAATTAATTTAAGAACTGAGATACATAATTTTTTTAAAAAAAAATACTAAAAGATAACTTATGAAAAAAATTTGGATGGTATTTAATTGAACCAATATAATTAAAATAAAATATATGTTAATTTGGAAAAGAGACAAACACCAAAATCCATTTATAAATCTATACATATTAATATGTTCAAAATCCATTTATAGCGATAGAATAGTCAAAATAGAAGCCTCTAGGAATAGTAAAAATAGAATAGGATAAAAAGATAATGGTATAAGTGGCAATTCACCGTAAAAAAAAATGTTAATGTAATTATTTAATGAATTTAAAAAAAATAATTTTTATAATTTTTATTTGGATTTGAAATTGAAATACATATTTAGTTTATTTTAAAATTATATTAGAAAAAAAAAACTTATGATTGAATAAGTTTTTATTTGTTAAAAAGTATTTGATGTAAATAAATAAAATAATATGGAATAATTTGTTGAATTACTTCACACTAAATTCCATTTATTTGGTTAATAAAAATTAAAAAAAGTAAAAAAAAATTATTTTTTTTATTCTCCCTTATTTAACAGAAAATAAATAAAATGAGTTTAAATATTTAATATTAATAGTATTATGCAACAATGGGACAAAGAAATTTTCAAAGAATAAAAATGGAAAAAAAATAAAATGAAAGGCAAATGGTAAAAGTTAATAATATGATATTATATAATATATTATTTTATTTAAGGAAGATGAGAAAGTAAAATTGTCCATGCTTTCAGTTATCACCACGTGGACCAAGAAAATTTAATAAATTGAAACAACAAAAAGGGTAAAATAGGAATGGAAAAAATAGAGATGGTTAAATTGGAAAAATACTGTTCTATGAACAGTATTCTTGAGTTTTGTTTTGGTGTGTGTACGTATATATATATAATATATATATATATAATTTTTGTCGTTAGTTAATCGTTTTTTCCGTTGCTGTCGTTCTTATCCCTGTTGTCGTTGTTTTACCTGTCGCAGTGTAAAGTTGACTCTCCCTTACATAAAAATTCTATTAATTGTAGTTGCTCTTATGGCGACAAACAATTGCTTTGCCATTTGCTTAAGCAACAAAGCACAACGCTTAGTTTGGATGTAAAAGGTGCAAAGAAAGAGGAAGATAAATTTTCTGCAGACCAAAAAAAAAAAAAAAACTTGATGAAATCATTTTCCATGGGGAAAATAACTGGAAAACCTTGAAACAATACACATTTGGATTCAAACTCATAATTATTAACATCATTACAAAGTCCAAATGACATCTCTGCATCAGAGTAGCTCACAATACAAGATTAAGCAAGTTACAGAACAAAAAATATTTGTCTCAATCATCATCAACATATATAGTTTCTTGCTGAAACAGGCCACCAAACAGCTTCTTCACTTCTGTCTTTGATTCCGTCGCTTTTGCCTTCGCCTTTATATTCGGTTCCTCTTTCGGTTTCAGTGCAGGAAATTTTGGTATAGGTTTTTTAACAACAGCTTTCTGTCCTGGCAAAGCGCGCGCCTTGGCTTGCCCCCTTACAGTGGCAATCTGCACTTTGGTTTTTTCATTAGTTGTTTGAACTGCAGTGGCAAATTGGGAGCTAAGTTTTTCCCAGGATAAGCCTGCACTGATATCTTTTGCTCTATCTAACAGGTTTTCCATTGAAGTGCCTGCAGCTTCTGCCTTTTCTTGAGCTTCTTCAGCCAGACTAGCTGCTTCAGCTTCTTGCTCTGAAAGCTTTTTCACTTCTTCTTCGAGTTTCTTTGCTGCATCAGCTGCTACACGAGCTTTCTGGGCAGCTACCCTTGCTTCTTCCTCGGCCTTTGCCTTAGCAACAGTTTCTGCATAAACTTTTCTCCTTCCATCTTCAGGAATTGCACTAAATGAAATCATCATTGCAAAATTACAAAATTTTTTATTTGGGACAGAGTTGCAATTTATTTACAAAATCACAAAACTTGAATGGCCTCTAATCAACACTTACAACATAATGTTTTTGCAGCATCAGTTCAAACATCAATCTCAAGTAGACGTTAATAAGATTATCCTAATCATTATTTACCTGAAAAGCTCATCCACAGACTTTAAGGGTGCTGATGGATCAGTCAAAACTTCGACCACCTAATTTAGAATATAAAAAAAATATTATCAAGACAAGGTTGAAACATGTTACCTCTGAAAAACAAGCATAATTATTCATTAATTGTACCTTATTTTCTGCAACTGTTGTATTTGAGAAAACATCTGCCACTACTAATGCTATCTGAGACATTGCCACCTAAAAATGATAATCCAAAGCATAAAGAAGGATAAGGGAAACAAAGAAAACATTCTGCAGACAAGAAAAATAGAGAGTTTTAAATTAATGAAAACAGAAATAATTGCATACATTACATTACTTTGTAGTCGTCTGAACCAGCACTCCTCGTGCTTCCTTCAGCTGAAACAACAACATTATAGGAACGTTCTGGTGAAAAATCATCTGTCAAACTTGTTTTGATGAAAGTATAGCTAACATCTGTTTCGATTACTTTCTGCAGGAACTCAGGTATGCTCAATGGCTGAGATTGCGAAAACAAGTTATTAAAGAATGATGTGATGCCATCTAGCACATTATAAGTGGAAGAATTTGCAGTGTTCCCATTATAAATGATTGCAACATGCCCAACTCCTGATAGCTGAGCACCCTGAATTACTTGCAAGGCATCAGATGCCGAGACTTCAGAATTAGGACCATTCTCTGCAGGACCAATTGTGACCACAACTTTACTTGCATTACCAATTGCTTTAGCAATTGATTCTGCATCTTCAAAACTTGATTCAACAGCATTTAGGCGTTTCGATTCTTCTTTTGATATGACCTGTAATATGCATATGCAACAGAAGGAATTATAGACATAAAATACAAGATATTAGCTCTCTTCACACTCTGTACAACATAATTAGCATATGAATCATCTTGAAACTTAAATATAATCCATTCAAGGATAAATTGAGAACTTAATTAGAAGTTCCTTTGAAAATGAATTCCACTGAAACTACATTATTTGAGGAACAATGGCTATGGAACTGATGAATGCCAAGTACTTATATTTATGTTACCCAGCAAAAGTGCCTTCAACCATTGATATATCAAATTCAGATCAAACGACAATGTGATTGTAGTAATTACTAAATTAACTAACCTTATACTCCGCAGCAAAACGAGCTAACTCCTGAGCAACATCAAGCTCAGGAACTCCAGCTCTAACACTGAAACCTTGGCGCAACAACACTTGTGCAATCCGAATACCTGCCAGACCAGTAGCACCAGCTACAAACACAGTTCCAGGATCCTTCCTTCTAGGAAAGGACAATCCAGACCCCGGTTTAGTCACTACAGGAATCAAAGACCTCACATCAGGAGCCTTACCAAAGTTGAAACTAAAAGGGTTTGAATTCGAATTGACTGCCCCATCGGTTTTGTTTCCTTCTTCTGATGAAAATGAACTGTCTTGTTTAGGCTTGCCAAGCTGAAATGGAGAGAAGGGTCCTGCTCTTTTGGCGAAGACCCTATTAAATCTTGGGATCTTGACAGAGTGTTTTGAATGTGGTGGTGTTGTCAGGAGAAACGAATTAGAAGTTAGAATTGGAGCCATGAAATGAAGAACAGAACCTTCTGTTGTTTTGATAATGATGATGATGATTATTATTATTATTATTATTTTAAGCTATAACACAAACTATATTCATGATGTATTGCAATTTCTCTCTGGCAATTGCCGCAATTTTGCGGTATGGATAATATCTAGATGTGGAGGCAAGGGACGGCGAGCAAATGGGGTATAGCCACGTGGTCATATGTTATCTATTTGAGAGGGTTGAGCACCAGACGTTTTGCTAGCAGAATTTAGTGTTTTGAACCACACAGACAACGACAGTGACGAGATAAAAATTGATGGATGTGACAGTAAAACTTTAGATCATCATCTTAAAGATTGTTTAAGCTACCATAAACCATGATACCAGTTGATTTCTCTTTAACCACATTGATAGGGTTAAACATAAAAACAATAGCTTAACGTTAAACACTCCTAAAATTTAACATTTAGCTTCGAATTAAAATTTTTTTATAATCATATTTTTTTTCCTCGAAATTCAGCTAATTAAACTAATATCCTTTTTTATCATTTTAAATTAAACTGTTAATTAAACAATTAATCCCGAAAAAAGCCTAGATACGAAGACATCAGTGTTCTCCGACCTGAACCTTTGGAGAACAATTTGACAACCATAGATTCAATCACCAAACCAAAAATCAATATAAACAACCATAAGTTTTCCGAATAGGCAAAGAAGATACTTTGATATTACTTTCATACAACCCAAAAAAAATCCATCAAAGATTCCAACATAAATCAGATTTTAAATCCCAAATCCCAAACTTTTGAGGTAGAGAGTAAGTTGTTCACACATTAGTTCAGAATATAATGAAACAGGTTGGCTAATTGCCATAGTCATCCATAAACAATTGTCAAGGTAACAATGAAAATTTACAGCATCAATAAAGACACATAAAAAAGATGCTGAAGCAGAGAAAATGAAAATGGAAATGTAACACTTCAAATAACAGGCATTTCATCATTCGAGTAGGTAAGTAATTGCAGTCAAACTTAGACCTTATAAAAAATGTAGCAAAATGCCAGGGTAAAAGTTGCCACTTGCCAGAATCAATACACCAACAAGGAACAAGAGGTGAATACTAGAGTGTAACTGATAGAAAATCACTTAATTTGACAAATATATCTAAAATTTATTGATCATCAAATTTCAAATAAAGATAACTTCCAAACAAGTTCAATTCATTTTTATGTTCTAATATATTTTAAGCCATGCCCAAGAGATAACAAAATGATAAAAAATAAATAACAAAACTATTCATCATGTTCTTGAGCAATGCCCAACACAATATTTACTGAGGAATAGAAATTTCAAACAACAGTACCCCACGGTGATAAGCAATATCAAATAAATCAAAATTAAAAAACCCATGAATAGAAACCACCTTCATTAGCCAGCTTAAATATGGTTTTAACACCACTCAACATATCAAGTGATAAGTACTTCTAAAAGAGAATGCAATGCAAAGCAATAACCTACAATAAGAGCACCATGAACCAATAAGACATAAATACCTTTCATTTGCACTGCACTTTTGATAAAACCCAGCAATACTCTACCATTAAAATATGGCATTAAGCACGTTATTGCATCAATAACATAAAATATCACAACACTCAAAGTCAAAGGTTGACAAAAACAAGTCAGTGCCACCAAAAATCATGTTCAGAAAGTTAAATGCAGAAACTGCTCTGAAAACCTTGGACCCATATGTTCGCCTAAAGCCATAAAGATTTTGATACTTCGAATATTTATTGATACCAACAAGAAAAAGGATTACATGGTAAAATATATAACCAATTCCTACTCTTACATCAAACATTTGCAAATGCCAAAGATGGTCATAAACCAATATCTCAGAAGTGTAAGTTATCAACATCTTAAATTGCAAAGAAGTATTGGCCTTACAATGCAGATCTAACTATTGCAACATACATACATGAGAAAGCCATCAAATAAACTCTAGGCAGATATCGGGATAAGACGAGCTTGAGAACAATAGCACCATGGAGAATATTAGAAAAGAAAGTCCCAGGAACTCTCAAGCTGCCAATCATACAAAGTTAAAAGGAAACAAAATGAGAAATCAACTGCTAAAACCAAGCAGGTTAACCACAGAGTTGGAGCAAAAAAACACAATAAAGAATGATAACACTTCACCTGAATCTGTTCAAAATGATCCGCACAGTGTCTGCTCAATCAATTCAGCTAGTTGACAATAATTTCATCTATCAATTGGACCAGAAAGCCAATTTTAGTACCAACCACATATTAGTTAAACTGGGCAGAGACCGACAGGTTTATTATTTGCAGTAACAAACATGTCTGAGTTAATATTACAGACCTTATTCTCATAATACTGAAACACATTGCTAAAATAGAAGCTAATAAGAAAATGTTTCATTAACAAAATGCAATAATTTATAAAACAAATTACAAAAAGTAAGCACCAGTGAGGCAATGAGATGCTTCGATCTCCATATCCCTGTTAATAACTGTTCTCATAATTTCAAAATTAATAATTAAAAGAAAGATTCCCAGCCAAGGGAAAACAATTATTACCAGAAAATCTAGCAGCAAGATCTGCATAAAGTTGCACTCATGAGAATAGCTCAGGAAATCCTCATTTATCCATTTCAGCTGCCAGCAGTAAAGAGACTACATTAAAATAGTTACCAATATAAAAGAACTCCCGTTCAAAGCAAAAGTCCCTAGCAAATATGTAAAGAACAACTTAACAAGAAAAAAATGATAATGTTCATTGCAGGCAACAATTTAGTGATTAATGCCCTTCTTTGCTTTAAGTGATTCAAGAGCCTTCCTCCTCAATTCAATCTCAAGTTTCTTCTGCTCAGAATGTGAATCTTCATTGTCACTTGGATGAGAATCCTTCCTCTGTGTATGCTCATCATCAGAAGAATTAACATCACTAAGATCCTTCAATCTGAGCTTCTCTGCACACCGTTCTTCCTTTCTACGACGCCGTTCCTCACGCCTCCGACGTTTTTCTTCCTTCCGCAGTTTCTTTTCTTCCTTCCTCCTCCTCTTAGCCTCTTTCTTTTCTTCAATATCAGAGTCATAGCTGTAATCATCATCTGAAGCCACTTCTTCCCTGTGCGACCTTTTATGCTTTCGCTTTTGCTTACTCGTGTGCTTGTCACTATCTTCAGAACCAGAATCAAATGCACCACCACCATTACTGTGATCAGCCTTTTCAACTAACATCTGCGTAGTTTCTGATTTATGGCGTCTACCACTGTCCTTAATGTCATTTGCACGTGAATGCTTTTTCTGATCAGATTTTTGGACCTCTCCTACATAAGACATTTGTATGTCCTTGTATCCCTCTTCCTCAGGAGTTACCGAATAATCCCCCTTCCGAGAACCTTTCTCACTGTCAGGAACATGTAGAAATTAGAGTTCATGCATACAATCCATTTGATCAAAAGCAGCAGGAAAGGTGTGAACCCTGAAAGAAAAATATACCTCTTTATTTCCTGGTCTTTCTTTCTTGTTCCCCTAATATCAAGACGTTTCCGCGATTCAGTAACCAGACGACCAACCTCTCTTTCAGGAGAATGCTCATCCTTTGAATGGATCTTGACAGAAGAATCTTTCTGCTTACTCTTGATAGAAGAATGCATGGATTGTTTCTGCGAATACCTGGACTTGTAATCTCTGCTATCCAAGAAAGAAAAACGAGAGCGACTTAAAAAAATACATATCAAGAAAGACAAATTAATTAGAAAAACTGACTCACGAAGAAGAACCAGAATTTTAAGAATCTATCAGAAATTATTAAATTAAAATTCTAACCGAACATGATCAGCATCTCCATCCTCTTTGCTCGATTCAGGACTTCCTTGATGAGGTTTCTGCTCCCTTGGTTTCTTTGTAGGGCTTACGCTTTCATCACGTGTGATTTGCGCCCTTCTTTGCCTCACAGGGGTAGCAGATCGACTAGAAGACCTACAGAAGCAGCCAAGATGAGTTGGCACACATAGTACAGATATCCATCAAGTGATCAAAAGTTCATAAACATGTTGGCCATTCAAGTGTTGGATGAACTATTAAAGCAGCTTTTACCTATTTCTTCTCCCTCTTAGTTGCCTCGCAGTGCTCTCATAAGGACTTGTCGACCTTCAGAATCAATCCAAAATGAGTATAACGTATACATCGAATACTCAAAAAGAGAAAAAAATATGACAAGCCAACAAGAATAAGGCATTTATTAAATTTCAAATACCTCCTGTCCTGACTAGAATTCCTAGTCCTTTCATGTGATGGAGATGGTGACCTCTCTGGTGAAGGAGACAAAGATGACGGTCTATCACGCAAATCTTTGCGATCCTTTGCATCTCCTTGTGGTGACCTCAAAGAATTAGGGGGTCTACGTGGCACAGGAGATGATTTATCCTGCATACTGTAACGGAAATGTACACAACAATACTGTCAAGGTAACAAGTTCTAATGTAAATAAAATAAGGTAAAAGAAGGAAGTCACCAACAAAATTATGAACATACCTAAATCTTTCACCAGGAGATTGAACAGGTGACCTCCTACGTTCTTTTGAAGATCTCCTTACAGGTGAAGGAGACCTATGCTGGACAGGAGATGGAGAACTCGATCCATAAGGTGAAGGAGATCTCTTACGAGGAGGAACCAGTGACCTCCTGCGGGGAGGAATTGGTGACCTGTGCCTTGGAGATATAGACCTCCGACGGGGAGTGGATGGAGACCTTTGATACCTCCGGCGAAGGGGAGAGGGTGATCTACGTCGAACAGGGGGAGATCTTTGCCGCACAGGTGAGGGAGATCTACGCTGCACTGTTGACGGTGATCTACACCTCACAGGTGAGGGTGTCCGTCGACGTCGAAGGGGAGAGGGCGATCCTCCGCGTCGAATGGGAGACGGCGATCCTCGGCGTCGAATGGGAGACGGCGATCTTCGGCGTCGAATGGGAGAGGGCGATCTTCGGCGTCGAAGGGGTGAAGGCGATCGACGGCGTCGAAGAGGTGAAGGCGATCGACGGCGTCGAATGGGTGAACGTGATCGACGGCGGCGAAAAGGTGAAGGTGATCGACGGCGGCGAAAAGGTGAAGGAGATCTACGGCGAATTGGTGAAGGTGACCTGCGTCGATATGGAGAATGCAATCTGTGTCGCACTGGAGATGTTGATCTTTGCCTCGAATACAATGATCTCCTCCTTGAAGGAGAAAGGGAGCTCCTTGATGAATACCTCCAATGAGGTGTAACAGATCTTTTTTCTGGTGAGCGATAAACCCTATCAGACGAAATGGATCGCCTTCGTGCTTCTGGCGAGCTTGACAGACTCCTTGACTTACGTCTATCACAGAGATACATATTACTGTATAAGATACCACAGTTTAAAAGATAAAGGAAACAAACAATAGAAAGAAACATCCAAGTTATTCCAGCAATTCATCATTAAATGTTATCGCATGTACTTAACACACAACCCTAGTGTGCTAACCAAACTAAGTAAATAGATTAAACTACAGGCCAAAAAAATGAATGACAAGAATTAACCATCACTAGCATATACGACACACCCTGAATGACTTCTTGAATTTGAAAATGACCCGCTGTTCCGTGAAGGCGAGACCCTGCAGAAGTCACTCAAAATATAGTAAGAAGCAAGCCAAAAGCCATAAACGACTTTACTAATGAGAGGATAAATTACCTAGGGGGAGAAGATGAGCGATCGGCTGAATGAGGAGATTGATAAGACCTGCAAAACTTTAACCATTAAGAGGGATAGTCTTCCATGATTCCATGTCTTAGAGAAACTTGATGCTCTAAACTATTGAAAAAGAAAAAAAACTCCTATATCTCAAGATTTAAGTGTCCAAAAAAGAAGTACTAACGAGATAAAACTCAACATACACGGTGCTTACTGTTTTTTTAAATGGCACAGCAATCAGCATCCCATATGATTAATTTGATTAAATATTCAATTTTGACAAAATGTTTGGCTGCATTTTACTTTATTGAGTGTTTTATGCAAGCAGAATATAGTATAGTCATTAGTTAAGTTCCTGTTGCATTGATTCACCTATGCCACAGCCCATACAGATCACGTTTTCATTTACTTGAGGGGAGATCGCATGGATTCTAGAGAATCAGAAAACTTTTATTGATGTTCAAGTATCAATTAGAGGGTGGCCAAGGTGAACCGGACTATCATCCTGTGGGATGTAGCAATAGTGGCAAAGGAAGAGTCAACTAATCACTACCATGAACCTAAAAGAATTCAAATTTACAGACTTATCCCAAATTGAACAACAAAGGGGGAACAAAAAAAGAGGCACTTACAGATGAGAGAATATCCAGATCCATAATCCATTGTTACACAAAAACACTAAAATGCAACTGAGACAGGTGCTAATATCAGAGTATAAAGCTTTTGTTCCTAACCAGAAACAAATACCCGATTCCAAGTAGGGATAAACACATTGCATGCTTGTGTTTGGTAAAGCATCCAATAATATTGGCATGCAACAAAATACCTACATGTAGTTGTAGCACTGTTGTATCCAAGAAGACATGGTCAAAAGCACATAGTATATTCAATACAGAACAAGCCATAGTTGAAACACATCAATGTGATAACATCATCACATAGAGCAGCATATACTTAAAATCTATTTCATGTCCTATACTTTCAACACACAGCACAATCAGATATTTAACATATTGCTAGAGGGAGATCTATCCACTAACCAATCAATTAAGTCTTTTATCTTTTTAATTAGTCAATTGGGAAAGTGAGGAACATTAGAACAGTAAGTAGTAGCACAATAAATACAAGAGAAGAATGCCTAACCTGCTTCTTCCTCTCACTCCATTCCTATTTTCAGTTTCTTTCTCATCCTCGGGATCACCAGTTAAACCCTTCTGCATATATTTTGAGGTTGGATCCACAGCAGCAAAATTGGCCTTTGTTTCAGCCCTTCCGTCCTACAGTAGTTTGAGGTAAAGGACATGAACCCAAATAATTGCAGAAGCTAGCTGAATGCCATGAAAACACAGACTAAGTTAAAACTGGAAAACAACTCTAGGAAATCTAACTCCGGCATGAATAAGTTAGCATTACCATCTTCTTCAATCTCTCTCGTTCAAGTTCTTTACCCTCCTTCTCTTTCTTCTTCTGAATTTCATTTGTTATCCTATCCATCTCTGCCTGCAAACCATGTTTTAACATTATAACCAGGGGGAAAGAGCAACCCATACCATTAAGAGGTATACCATGACATCAAATTATTTCAATTCAGACCTGCTTCTTCCGGGTTTCCTCTTCTTTGGCATCCAAGAACTGCTGAGGAACACCACTTTCATTCTTCTGTGCACTGAGAAGAAGCGTCCAAAGCTCTTTCATAAACTTTCCAGTGTTCTTCTCCATAAATCCAGTAAGTGATATTTGAACCTCCTTTCCATTCACTTCCTGCAATAGAATAAAAAACACAGCACATTTAAACAACAGGATGAATGTGAACTCAAAAAGTGCCACAATCTAAGAGAAACAGACAACAATACTATAGTATAATTCCATTTCTATGCAATACTATAGTATGTGCACAATATATTAGTACAGACCCAGAAAAGAAAAAGGTTTCATCTCAAACAGATAAAAAGAGAAACATAAATTAATTAATGAAAATCAAATAGACTACTAAAGTCAGATGTTGAATTCAATACCTTTGCATCAAGAAGACCATAAATGAAGTTTATAAGAACTTCATCTTCAAACCCAAGAAGCTCTGTCACCCTATTAGCAATCCATGGTCTAATCACATCCATTTTCACTTTCCTCATGTCCACCTACAAAAACATAAAAACAATTTATACTGATAAATAGTGATACCAACAGAATTAAACCTCAATCAAACACCATCCAGCTCCAACTTCAAATACACTAAACAAGGATAAACAAACGAACCAGATGTTCCAATTCTGGAGCAAACTTCTGCGATTTCAACAACTTGGCTTGCTTGTTAGAGAATCTAGTGTCTTGATCAGCAGAAGTACCCTAAATATAAATACAACACAAACAAGTAACCGCTAATTCAAATTCGAGATCTATAACTAACGAATTTGAGTTCAGATCTAATAACTCAAGAATTACCCGGAAAAACCCGCCCGACATTCTTTTAGGGTTTTGGCGAAAGATGATTGTTGTGAATTAAAACAGAGTCGTAAGATAAGAGGAGTGACTATGCAAGATATAATTATCGGAGAATGCCGAGATTACGCCATGGATTGGATACTGTGAACAAAAGCGAACGAAGAAAAATTGGAGAAGAGAAGAGTCGTTTATGCCTGTTCTCTCTCTCTCGATGCTTCAACTGTGCCTGCAGATTCCCTGGTTGCGTCGCGCTAATGCGAGTGGGAGTCGTTCGTCTTATGACTATTTTGCCCTAACCCTAATTTGTGAAATTGGAAAAATGGGAAATTAATTAAGATATTAATTGGGCCAAAAACATGAATATCACCATGCAGGATGGGATTAACCGTTTTTTGAAACCGGACCCAATATCAAATCGATTTGATAATTTGGTCCCGTTGAATCCGAAAAATTCAATTCTATTATATTTTTTATATTATATTTTTTATAATTAATTATATTAAAATACATAAATTAAAAAATTTGATTCATAAGTTAAATTTGTGATATCTAAATATGCAAATAAGCAAATAATTAGATGATAAAAATATCCTTAGTAAATTATTGTGTGTAAACTAAAATGACAAATTAGGTGAAAAATGAAAATAAACGAAATATTATATTTTTTAATAAATTTTTATTTTAGACTTCTTTTGTTTGCTTTGAAAAACTGACATCTTTCAATTTATAATTGGGCCTTCTTAGCCAATTTTCTTGCTAGGTGTTGTACTATTCATTTTCTCTCTTTATTTTTTATTTTATATTTAAATTGGAAGGAAAAATAAAAAAAAATGAGAGAAAATAAAATGGTATTATTATAAATATAAAATTATTTTCCCTTATTTTAAAAGACCTAATTTATGGAGGAAATAAAAAAGTATTATTATAAATATACCTTTTTTTACCCTTAATATAAATGTTGTTTCAATAAAGTTGATAAGTCCAATTCCTTAATAAAATAACAAGTCCAACTTATAAAACCCAATTGTCTTAATTATGAATTGAAATATTTAACCTTAATCTTAACTTATTTATTTCACGTGTTGAGCGAATCATGTTGGCGTATTGTGACTTATTTTGATACTCCTTATATGACCTGCATAAAAAAATGCACACACACTATTAATGTATTTTTAATAATAATAATAATAATAATAATTTTGAGAATTTAACTTATAATATTGAATTTTTTATTTAAAATATTAATGAATTATACTTATTTAGTGTAATGTGTCGTAAACGCATGGATATTTTATTTTTTAAAAATTTATCGTATCACGTACGTTCTCGTATTACATGATAAAATGTTTTTTAAATTTATTTTTATATCTTTTTTATTAATGAATTATCAAAAAAATAAGAAGGGACTAAATTTTTTTTTAAAAACTTTTATTGCTTATTTTTTATATAAAAAATAAAATTATTTTTTCTCTAAAAATATATTTTTATAATTTTTTTCTCTTTCTAATTTGAAGAGAAAATTATCGAAATTCTTTTCTGTTATATTTTCTTTTTAATTTCAAATAAAATAGTTTTTGCTTATTTATATTAATTTAATTTTATTCCTCCTAATAAATATTATCATAATAAAGACATTATATAAAAATATAAAATAACTTATTTTCTTACAATTGTTCTCATTACATTTTATCTTCTTATAATTTTATTAAATAATTGTATTTTCTCATATTTGACAATTTCAGATATTTACACTTGATCTCGATATAATATAAATTATTTTGTATATTTATATAGACATGTACTTAAAAGGAAAATAAATAGTTATGGTGTAAAAAATTATATTGAACTATATTAAAATGGGCAATAGGTAGAGACTGGTTGGTCAATGAATGAGTGAAGCGATGGTCCAAAGGCATGGGGCATTAATTATTGTAATTCGATTGTGAACGGTTACATATTTTCCCTAATGTGTCCAATATTTTTTTGGACAAGATGGGAAGAATAATATTCTATTCGCTCGTACGAAAGGTCGCATAAAGATTTATAAAGGGTGCGCAGTACCAAATTAAATTCGCTTCTACAATAAAACTCATATTTAAATGATTATTTTAAAAAAATTTAAACTAATTATTTGAAACGAAAGAATCATATTACAACTTCATAAAAAAAAACAATAAAGAACAAAACACGTTGCTTTAGATTAGATTTTGAGTTTGAAAACTTTTAAAAGTATTAAATTCTTATGAGGTATTTTATTTTATTCTTATAAAATAAAGAATAAAAATCACGGTACGATGAATTAATATTCTCAGTTTATGATCTTATTCATATTTTTTAATTGATTTTCTAATTTATTCTTCGTTAATTGATTTTTCAAACATTATATTTTTTTTATTTCTCTTTGGACTTCTCTTATTAAAAAATAAAAAATACGATGAATTGATTGTTTTTCGTTAATAAGACTCTTCCTTTTTTTATTTTCCATTGGACTTTTCTTAATTCCTCCATTATTTATCTCGTTTTTTTTCTACGGCAGTCCCTTTATTTAATTTTTAGCCAACTCTTAATAATTTAAAGATTTTCCTTCTTTGAACTAATACTATCTATGGGCTAATATTTAAATTAATCTTTAATTAATTTTGAGTTTAATATTTAATTAAATTAGTCTTTAATCAATTTCGAGCTAATCTTTAAAATAAATTTTAAGCCAAGAGTATTCATAAAAGCCTGATATTTATATATTTATATGAGAAAAATTTAAATTAAATTCGTAGAAAATTTATTAATATTAAATTAATTAGAGAATTAAAAAATTTTTATTATCGAACATAAAGATAAAAATCCAAACTTTAACAATTTGATTTGTTTTAGAGAGAATATTAAAAAAAGAAAAAGTCATTATAGTTCCTCGTCCTCTAAAATTGTAAAAAGAAAATATGACGGCAAAGGGGATTTTTCCTTTCTATTTTTATGTGCAATTCACGTGGTCAAACACAACAAGCAAATTGTTCTCCATGACAGAATTCATCTTACTCGGCAATCCATAAGACCAAATAAGCTTGAGGAACTCAATTGTAATTTTTTAATAATTCAAATATTAAATCACAACTTCTTAGAACTTTGGACATACGATTGTAAGTTTTTTTTTGTTTAAATATGAAAATAATAAAAATTAAAAATTTTATACACTTAAAATATAACTAACATTAATTTTAATATTCGTTAAATGGTCAATCGGATTACAAACTCCTACTTTGGATTTCTCTTTGAATTGATTAGGACATTGTTTTTTGACGGTATTATGACTGCGTAGAACAATACGGTTGTATTCAATAATAACTTTTTAAATAAGTTTTAGTATTTTGACTAATTAAAACGTTTACTTTGCTTGATAATTAAATGTTAAGATAGTGAAATAACCCATTAATTTATTTTTAAAAGAATTTTTATTTAAAATTTAATTGTAAATTTTCACCAATGAGAATTGGCGAAAAATAATATTTTATGCCGCGAACCGAATCGAAAACCGAATTTAAATAGTCTAACTC
>CANUEX010016110.1:0-17085 GCA_948099535.1 Jatropha multifida
AAATCTTTTCACTTGGATGATTTTTCTTGAAGAACAGAGATGAAAAGAAATCGAAGGGGGATGAAGAGAGAGCTTTGAGAGATTTTGAAAGCTTGAACAATGGCTCCAACTCTTGTCCAACCTTAACAAGAAGAAACAGAATCACTTTTATAGAGAGATGACAGTTTACCGTTTAAAATTTGAAATTTGAAAGCATTAAATGAGTTTTGTCACATTTTTTGCTAAAGTGAAATGAGGCATGGGACGTAATAAATGTCCCTGACCTTTGTTTAACACATTGACGGCAGGTAGCATTAAATGAAGAATGGAAAGTGCATTAAACCAGAATGGTATTTAAAACCAGAAAACAGGTTAGCTGTAACAGAGTTCTGACAACTGAATTCAGAAACTCTACTGCAGATCAGAATGCAATAAATAGCCATTTGAGAAGATTTGCTCCAAGGATCATTTGGAAAGAAAAACGCTGAGAGGAAGTTTTGATAAAATCTTTCAGCTTTTTATAGATAAAAAGAATTAAAATTAATTTTTGAATGAGAGAAAAGGAAAATAATATTTTGTGCTTATAATCATTATTTCTCTCAAAGCTACATAAGTTACCTAAGACACATACCAACTAAAAACGCTTCTTCCAAGTCTTCATAGTCTTCAATTAGATGTCTTGGGTGTAGGAAATTAATTTCTTCAATAAATCTTTAATAACAAAATCTGCATAAGACATATTTTAGCACAAAAATAATACGTATAAATTTATATGGTTTAAAGGCGATCATCAAAATTAAGCGGAGAATTAACTCTTGAGCTAACAGTTTTCTTTTATAAGTATATTTTTAATCTATGAATATGTTATCTAAAAACAATGGTCCATAATAATTCTTTTATAATATATTGGATGAATATAGCTTTTTAATTTTTTAATTGTAGTTTATATAATTAATGTGGAAGAATTAATTAAAAGCATGGGTTCCTCATGCAAACATATTTTTGAGAACTAGACAAAGCATATATAAGAAAAGGTATCATGTTATTCTTTAGCTATCCATTTTAGGTATATGCACATGAACTACTATGTATATTTTTATGATTAAAAGGAGCTTCAAATGATTACTACGTGGTAGATATTGTGGTCGTTTGTTTATATCGTTCGTGTCTTGATGCTGGTTATTGTAGGTTTTAAATAGTGACCAACCTCCTTATAGAGTTCGTTTCATCACTTTATATCGTTCATCGAGTTAATGGGCGAGAGATATCCAGCCATATGTCCTAATATCTTGCCCTTATCTTAACTACTGTTATACGATTCTTGGAATCTCGTTGGCTCAGGTGTCTATCAAAGATGTCCCCCCAGAAGGTACATTAACATTTATGTCGGGTTCATTACTTCCGAGCCTTATCCTCGAGCCCATTACTTCTGTATCATCAATGCTTAGGATAGCTCAGAAAAAGCGCATCTACTATTGGTTCGGCTCAGGCTTTACGTTTTGACATCACTTTGTCTTTCAAGCTTCGTATCCACAGATTCTCAGACAGGACAGTTATTCGTGGGTAGCACGCATTTCAACTGCCTCATTGATGGCGGTTACTAATATTTGAATTTCAAAATAGTGGCTTTCCATTTGCTGCAACAATCTAACTTCCTACGACGGTTCGCATGGCTTTGGAGACTATAAAAGGTTTCCTCTATTTCTTAGGGGGTTTTTTTCTTGTTATTTCCACTTTATTTCTTGTGGTTGCTTCTTCCTGTTACTCAGGTACTTTATATTCTTTTTCTTTACGCTAAATTCTTGCACTTCTTTTTGTCTGTTTTGCCACCATGAGTACCAACTATTAATCTAAGGTTAGGGCACTAGTAGAATCCCCCAACCGATGAGCCTTCCAACCTGAAGGTAGAATCTTACTTTGGTGGCCTTGGATACTGACTCTGATTTTAAAGATGAAATTAACTTAATTAGGAGGAGGCTCCAAGAGATTCCCTTTTCCATAAGGGCATCATCTGTGCCTCAGACTAGCGCTGCACCACCAATTCATATTTTATGGGACGAGACCACTTCAAAATAGTCTCCTTAACCTCAAAGGACTAGGGCAAAGCTCCCTGTCTAGTGGGAAGTTGTTACTCGGTCCCTTTAGAGGGGCAAACCGCTTGCCCTCAAAAAAAGAACGTGCGGGTCAAGGATTTGAGTAGAATGTTGACCGAGCATGACCTGAAAGGGATTTGTGCTCAGTACTTGATCCCGAATGAGTACCAACTTGGGATTCCCCTCACCAACATGCGAGCCAACACAAAAGTGGACCCGAACACTCTAATTATATATATGGAGGACTGTCGAGTTGGAGAGTGCTTTCCCCTCCAAGGGATTATATCTTCTTTTTGCAACGAGTGGGGGGTGACCGTTGATCAGATTGCTCCTAACAGCCTCTGAACGATACTGAGAGCCAGTATTTTAGTAGATCAGACGGGTTGAACACTATGTTTAACTTTTTCTGGAGGGGGGCCGAGGACCACCCACACCTCACTGCTCGACCAAACTATAACTTGTTTCCCCTCAAGAGCTCGTCCATTAAAGGGAGGTAGAAGCAAAAATTCTTTCTTGTTGGTCATTCGAAGGGATTCAGTATACCCTCAAACTAGAGTCAGGGCTCTCCTGAGATGAGGGCTCTTCAGGCTTTGGAACCAGTTGAGCCTCGCTAAGTGAAAACCTTAAAAATTTCTGCTTTCAACCCTCCACTTTTGGTTCCTCTCTTGGATGCCAACATTCTCTTGGGCCTTTATGTCCACCCATCGAAGAAGAAGAAGGGTCCTAAGTTTGAGTCAAGTTTGAATATTTTTTGTTACTTCTAGTACTGGCTTGCTTTTTTTATCTTTTTCTTTTCTTGCAATTATGACCCCCAAATTATCCAAGGAGATAAAAACCCAACTAGTAATAGATCGGGCGCAACTACTGGCCACTCAGTCAGGACAAGATTCAGGAGGGCACTCGGAGCCCCGCGTCCCCCCCAAAGGCATCCTAAGGTGGCGATTGTTATGCAGTCGGAGAGTGTCCTTCGGTCTAAGCCCTTATGTCTGATCCTCCCTATCAAAGGCAGCGAGGGGTTGATGATGAGTTGCATTCCCCTATTACCGAGAGAAGGCTCAAGCTCTGAACTGCTATGAGGAGAAAGTTCGGCAAAGAAGCTTCAACTAGCCGTGGCCAAGTTGCTCAGGTTTCGATGGCCCAATGTGTCCCCCACAGATTTAGCTCACCACGAGAGCTTGGAGAAGAGTGCTTCCTTGACCAAATCAACAATGGGCTTTTACAGGTGCTTTTCCCTTGACTTTCTAACTCTCCCTCCTATGAATGTTATTCTTACTTTGTACTTTTCAACCATTTTCAGCTGGTGAGCACTCGCAGCGATACTCGTTGTCAGGCAAAAGAATCCCAAGAACTAGTTGCTACCTTGACGGAGGACTTAAAAACTGAAAAAGCCAAGGTTGAGAAGCTGGAGAATTCTATTCAGACCTAAACCTTGGAACACAGTTGGTTTGTTAGGGAACTTGAGGATAAGGTCTATGTTGTTTCTAAGGAGAGAGATGCCCACCTTGATTCCCCCCTCAAGCTCAACGCTCAAGTGGAGGAGCTACTTAAACAAGGTTAGATTGATGTTATTCAGAACTTGGATGAGGAGGAGCAGATAGAGGCGGGTGACCCAGTGGGGGTAGTTGAGGAAGTTCTTGGGGAGAATACTAGGGTCCCTCCTACTCCTAAAGCAGATGTGTTAGCCGTTCCTAGCAATACCGGAGATGTAAATTTTTCTATTTCTGGCGAGAACCACCTTAATGCATAATGGTTCATGTACTTTAATGAGGCATAAATGAAAAAATTTATACAAATCGATGTGTGTTGTCTGCTTTTGCTTTTTGACTTTGATCTTATTCTTTTACTTATGCATTTCTTACCTTACGATATTTTCTGTGGTTTTTGTATGATAGGGGTTCAGTCCTATTTTGCTATTAGATTTTTTTTTTCTTTGCCATGTGATGCTCTCTTCAAGCTTTATAGTTGTTATGGCCTCGGTCATGTAGGTATTTTTTTTCTTTTCTTGTGATGCTCTCTTCGAGCTTTATAGTTGTTATGGGCTTGACCCTTTTTGTACTTAGGCACTTTTTTTTTCCCTTGTGATGATCTCTTCGAGCTTGTTATTAGGGGTTCGGCCATTTTTGTCAGAGCTATATACCTCCACAGCTTAAAAAAGCTAAGTGAAAAAAACCTGGCTTTTATCTAATACTTCGACATTTACAAGAAACAATGCTTCAAATTATTTAAGTTCCAAGTCCGAGGGAGCTCGGATCCACCAAGGGGTTTGATCTTGAAGGTGCTTGGTCCCCATTTTTGTGTGATCTCATAGGGACCTTCCCAATTAGGGCTCAACTTGCCTACTCCTACTGATCCTATTTTTATCTCTTGCTTCTTCTATACTTTGTTGCCAATCTCAAAAGTCATTTTTCCGACCTTCCTATTGTGATATTTTGCCATTTGCCTGTCGAGCAGCTACTTTGATGGATGCTTCATTCCTCTTTTCTTCAGCTAAGTGCAAGTCGACTCTCAATGATCTAGTATTGTGGTCATGGTTCTAAAATTATATCCTTCTGCTCGGCATGCCAATTTCCACAGGGATTATTACCTCTACGCCATATACCAGGGAGAAAGGTGTCTCTCCTATGAAGCTACTAGGTGTGGTCCTATAAGACCAAAGTATGCTATTTAACTCTTCAACCCAGCTGGACTCTGCCTCTTCCAACCTTTCCTTGATACCCTACAAGATAGTCCTGTTTGTTACTTCTATTAGCCCGTTTGTTGAGGGTGGGCTACCGACGTGAAGTGCAAATTTATATTCCTGTCTGAGCATAAATTTCTAAAGGCAAAGCAGTCAAACTGTTTGGCGTTGTCTACAACTAATCTGCTCGGAACTCCATATCGGCATAGGACTTCTTTTTTGAAGAACTTTATGATGTGCACTGGCATTATTGTTGTCAAAGCCTTTGCCTCCACCCATTTGGAAAAATGGTCTATTGTTACCATGATAAACTTCCTCTGTCCTATAGCTATTGGAAAGAGTCTGAGGATATTTATGCCCCACTGGGGAAAGGGCTAAGAGCTTTCGATAGGATGCATTTCAGCTGCTGGCTTCCTCAGCACTTCGCTATGTTTGTTATGTGGAATGCTGCATTTTTTTAACTAAAAAATGAAGCATAATTTATTACATTGAAAAAAGAAACTAATGAGAAACATTTTTACAAGAGAACATAAATTTATTATCTTTATTTTTAAGTTGAATGTAGTGTAAAATCCATTTGTACCAATATTTTTAATGAACCAACTATACCCCCATGCTACGAAAGTGGATTTCCCACCTCGTGTATATTTTGAATGCTAAAGAGGCCCCTCTTTGAAATGAACCCAGATGAACTGTTCAGCTTCTTTTCGCAACATTTATTAACTCAACGAAATAATTACAGAAATAAGCAAACTTTAAAAAAATAAAAAAAAAATTGGAAAAAAAAAAACCATCTTTCCTTTTAACCTAATTCTCCAATTCCATTCCAAATAGACAAAAAAATGGAAACAGCCTACAAGGAACACGGGTCAAGATAGAGTATGTAACATTTTTACTGCCATTGACAGTGGAAATAAAATTCTCTTCCATCCCCCCTTCTTGTACATTTCACATAAGAAACAACTGATGCACACATGGGAAAATACCCATACAAGAGAAGCAGCCGCACAAGCAAAAGCACCATTTAACCAACACGCTGGCATATAATGGTGTAATTGATGGTCAGAGAATTCCATCATTAACAGAATTACTGCTGCTCGTCATCCGGCTGTCCTTCCCCAAAACCTCGTTGAGCGATTCTGTAATACAGTATACCCATTGTTGCCATACAGGCCCTGCATGTGATTATTCAATGTTTGAATTAGCAAAAGCAGTGATCGTAATGCACTTGCATTAGTAGAAACAGCCAAGATAAATTATATCAAGTGTTTGAATAATCCAATTATTCAAAATCATAAGATAGCGTTATTGATTAACAAAGAAGTGCAGAGATTACATGATTGCTATAAAGAGAAGTATTTTTCTTGGATCCATTCTCGATGGTCTTTGATGCCTCACACGGCCTTCTGAGACATCATCTGTACGTGGAGGTGCACTTACAGGTAAAGTTGGTAATGCACTTGACCAGAATGGAAGCAATGCTCTAAGGAACTTGTGGCGGAATGGACCTGCAATGGAAGAGTAGGGCATTCGAAAATTGGACAAGAAATAAAGCCATCAGCATAAACAATTCAATAGTGCAGGCATCAGTCTTACTTTATGTCAATAATACATCAAACTGATATGAATGAGAGTTGAATAGCTTTGTCGTTTGCAGCACAATTAATGCAGTAAGAATAAAAGATATGGAATAAATATAACCAGAAGTAAGGGTACCATTATTGTAACCCTATCAGTTTTATGCCATCTATATAGCCTATTCTCATTAAGACACGCACATTTATAATGGCCACTGTGCCTTCCATATCACAATTATTAGTTTTAGATAGTCTATTTACCATACATGTATGCACGAAATTAATTGTCTCAAGTCAATTTGATATTTTACAACCATAGTAGACAAAGGAAACATAAAAAGAATATACATGTAAGTTGGTAAAATAGGTCTCAAAAAATGCTAAAAAGCTCCATTGTCATTTGAACTCGCCCATATATAAGCAAAGTTTCTACTCACCTCTTCGACTGTACTTTTTGCGATTTCCATCTTCATCATCTGCATAATATGAAATTTCAGAATTTTGCCTCTCAACATGAATGCCACCCTTTCGTGTTGTAGCACCAGGCTGGCTTGCCTAGCAATATTGCAAAACAAAACAATATAAGACATGGAAGACTGGAAGTAATAAAACAAGGCAAAATACCTAGATATACAAATGAAGGTGAGTACATTGACTAAAAAACCACAGTGCAATAACTGGAGAGAGGAGAAAGAGCGGAAAATCTTACACCAACTGGACTTGAGTTTTTCAAATAATTCCCTGCTGAATTGGCGTTATCAATCTCCACAATATCTGCCACTGAAATTTTAGGAGGCCCTGTTCCAGTTGCAGATGAATATTCTTCAGATATTATTTCATCTTTTGTCAGCAAAGGTGATGAGGAAATGGCAACCAGTGGATCTGAGGCAAATGCAGGAGGTGGTGCTGGCAAAGAAACTGGATGATTTCCAAACAAGTTCTTTTCCATTCCAGTCTGCATAACAGTGATCAAAATTTCTTAAACCTTTATCAGAAAAATGATAAGGAAGACTGTAATTTCAGTTCTCCTGAAACAAGAGCCTCTGCTAGGGGTAAAGCTGAGGATATATAGAAGCAGGCACTGAGGTTCAAATATAAGTAATAGCAATTCCCACCTGATGAAATATCCACCATTGAACGGATACAACATTGAAAGTGGAATACGCAAACAAATATACATATTTCTCAAATAAAGATAAGCACAAGGATACTTAGAGAACAAAAGGGCTATCTTGTATCATATCAGTAATCATACCAAATTAACACTTCAAGGTGAAAAATTAATTCCTAACATCTATTCCACACCTTGTTTAGCTTGCAGGACCTTTTAAGGGGAGATGTTATCAATCTACTTTTCCCGAAGAGTTAGGGATACAGAGTTCTACAATCTTTTGGTGTCAACCGGCCACTGAGATGTATGTTCAAAAATCTCCAAAATTTTAGTCATGCAAGCACCTGTCACATTTTAGTAAACTAAACTCTTTGACTATTGCCTACAACCAATCAACTGTCCTTCTATTATGATGGTCAATTCTTTCATGTGTGTCCAAGTATACATTTACACCTCTGCAAATTTGCACACGCATGTGCATGCGTGTGACGGTAGGGGTAAATTTAGATTAAAACCCCTAAGAAAGAAATAAACCTGCTGAATTTGATTACCTGTGTATTTTCACCAATGCCATTTAACCAAAGGCCTTAACTTTGATGCATATAAGTGATTCAATTAGCCGCCTTTGTATGAGCACCAAGGCCGCAAATTTACAGTTAGCAGAATAAAGCAGGAAAGAGGACAGAAAAACTCAGGTAATCACCCAATCAATAGATAAATAAAGGTGAAAGTAGTGAACTCAAGGAAAGCAGGTGCATAGTTACAGAAAGGTTTACTATAATGCACCAAAAATAGGTTCAGTATAAGACATTAATCAAGCAAAGCATTATTAAAGAAACATCAGATTTTCACAAGGGAGAATGCACCTTACCTGCATGATAGCTTCCTTTAGCTTTGAATGAAGATGAGATCCTGAATCTTTCACACTTTTGGGAGGCCATATCTGAAACATTAAAGCACCAGATGGAAATAAATTGAGGTGTACCAAAACCAATATTGTAGTCAACTCCTAACCAACGCAATCATGAAACAAATTATTCACAAAAAAAAAAAAGAAAAAGGAAAAGTTCTTCCAAAAATTAAGTTTTAGAACTTCATAGATCAGAAATTCTGTGTAATATGATACTGGTAACCTGAGAAAAAATTTGCCATTATCTCATTAACAGACACCTTCAATAAGAAAAGACTTGCAATATTAAACAGAAAAGACAAAATGCAATTCAATAATAAAATGTCCTGAAACAAACAGAAACAAATGGCAACTTTTTTATTCTCCTGAAAAAATGCCATTATAAAACATGAAGAATCCTTTCATTAAGCACTTGTCCAGTCTTTCAACTAAGAAGCAAAAGAGGCCAGATATAATTAATTTGAGCTCAAATTGACAAAGCCTTACACCCTCATTTTGTAATATAAGCTAAGTGCTCAATATTGCAATATCCCAACACCCAAAACCTTAACTCCAGAATATGTACTCTCAATTCTTCCCTTCTAGTATATATCATGAAAATGTTTGACCAAAAGATCCTTTGTAGAACCAGCTGAGGACATTAACTAATTTGAACAGGTATGAAGGTGATGTAGGAAGAATTAATCTTATATGTTTTCTGATATTCTTTATTTATGATAGTTTAAATAGAAAAACAATTTGCAGCAGAAGCCAACAATTTGACAGAGTATATGTGAACTTGAATCTTCATTATTAATCCATTATAAATTTTCAAGTGAGAGTACCCAAGCCTTCTTTTGCACATTGTCCTGTGGAAAGCTTTTGTATTATCCCATCTCAGAACCCAAGCATCCTTCAATCCAAAACCACATTCACATCTAAAGAAGTACGGCAATTAGAAAATGTACCATGCTCAATGCACAAAGGCGCATTTTCAACTAAATAAATAACTTCTTCATAGTCCATCTCAAATTCTTTGTCAATCATGGCATTCCAACTTCTCAAAGAAAAACATGCATTTATAGGTCTAAAACTTGGCGATGACTAAATCCCTCCTATTTTCAGTTTCTAACTATTAAAATTTAAGGACCAAAAAATATTAACTAGCTCCCACTAAAGTAGGGTCCTAAAAGAGACTTTGTAGACAGTTCTTCCCTTTCAAGATCTTTGCATGAAGTGGCAATTCTAAATACTTAACAGGCACCTCGCAGCAAGTAACAAACTTGAGATTTCTGTCACTGTAACAACCAACTAGCACTTAAGTGAAACGGTGAAACAGGAAGTTTCGGGAAAAAGTATTGGCAATAAGAGAAAAATGATGAACAGCGAATGCGAGAAACTATACAACAGGTTGCAACTTCCCAGCCTCAACTCTCTTCCAATTCGAAGTTGCTATTAAGCACCAAAAGGACAAGGAGATCACACACACGTAGCGAGCGAAATGTCACTAAAGGTCATATCCATCACCAAATTTTACTTTTACACCTCAGTCATTATCAAAAACCTTTCATGGTTTAATCTGTTTGCAAGACTGTCTATTTCAATTTCCAATGAGACCCCATTAACCAATCAGTGATCAAAATTTTAAAGTTCCATTAGCTTCCTAACAAAGCATCAATAAAACCAAAAAATTTCTGGTAAAATAGTTTGCTTTAGCACCCAGAAAACTACCAAACATCATTACAAATAGAAATAGCAGTGTAAAAAGTAGGGGAAATATTTAAATGCCAAATGTAGATATATGCTAGAAATCACTTTCAACTACTCTTACCGATGTGGAACATGAAGGACACACGTATCCAGCTGGTGCAGTATGCAGAGGAAAGCTCTTGATATGGGAAACCAAACAATTTTTGTGTATTACGTCTACAATGAACACCAAAATAAATACATGTCATCTTATTTCACAAGAAATTTACAACTAACAGCATTCAGCAATATTTGCAATAAAACATACGCAGGCAACCCAATCGAGTGGTTTGAGAACCATGCCCCTCTTCAAGAACAGCTAGGCATGAGCAACATTTTGGAGGCCAATCATACTCTCCGTCAATAACCCACTCAGAGTAGGTACGAACCTACAATAGTAACGAGATAAATACAAAGTTAGCATGAACTAGCCTCACACAAGAACTTTTCTAGGTCACATACAAGCAAATGTATGCATGCACACATGCATGAATACACGTAGGTCACATATTCAGTATTTTCTACAAGCATATTTCACAATATTCTGCAGATTTTTGGTAAACTGAACCCATGGATAGTTTTCAACAAAAAGAACGAGTCTTAATCCCAAACTAGTTGGGGTCAGCTATATGCATCCTTTGTTTTCATTCTGCTTTGTTCATAGCCAGGTTCATACCCATGGATAATTTTCAATCAATAAATTTTGATTCCAAAAGTTCTGCAACATGTTTTGAGATTTAGAATCACTTGCATAACACCACGAATATGTTCCCTTTTCTGGCCATTTCCCTCCTGATAAGCTCATATCTGCCCCCATTTTCCTATTATTAATTTATTATATCTCTCTTGCCACTAGCCCTAAAACTAACCACTTCTTCTGCTTAACGTTAATCTTTTGTTTTTCAAATGTGAATGCATCATTATAAAAGTAACATAACAGGTGACTATTTTTCATCAAATAAGTAAATGGCACTGTAACCAGAGTGTTTAATATGGTGGAACTAAAGAAGTATAGAGTTTGATATAAATACCACGCATATCTGATGCTCTGTGAAGCAGATACATTCACCACAAACAGGGACCTTGTGCACGAAACAATATAATTTTGTAGCCTGAAACGGGAAAGTCCACATAAATCAATCCTCATATTCAACTAACAATCATTGTTGTATACTGACTGTCAATCAAGACATATCAGAGTTAAACCAACAGGCATGAACCAATAGATTAACCCATTTTGCCAAAGCAATAATCAATTACAATTCAATCATAAATTGCACTCTGCAGCTTATTAAACATCCCCATAAGCTGATTACCAACTACTGAACAAAATGCAGGCACCAGCACTGTTTTTAGTTGGATGACTAAATCCCAACCCAATCTAAATGACAATAAAGTCACATAGTATCAAACTCAGCAAAGCTAAACACCAACAAAATGTGCGCCGAACAACAATACCCACTCCCCAGCCCATATTTTTCCTTCATTTCAATGTCTCCTTTAACAACAATCTTGAATTGAACTGAATTGCGAGGAATCCAAATCGAAAACCACAAAATCGTTGATCGAATTAGATTCAAACTCGCGTTGAATATCAGGTAATCAACTAAATCAGATCTAAAAGTCAGCTTAAACTAATTCCACTTTGAAAGCCAATTGAATCACAAAAAGAAGAGTGAGAAAGAGAGAGGTACCTTACGGCATTTGCAGACCACCATTGCAGAGTCTATAAATCGTTGAGTTCAAGATTTAGGTAATTATAGTATACAGAGCATGAATTTCAAACAAACTCCTCTAGGGTTTAAACGATCAGAGATAGATAAAGCAAGAGAAGAAGGAAGATCTGATTTCGAAATCAAAACCAACGATTGGTTGCCTTTTAATTATGAAAATATTTTTATTGTTTTCAATTTTAATCGAATTGATTTTTAGTTGAAGTTCAGTACACAGAGAGCTCCTTTGGACACTCCATTTTTCTTTTCATTTCTTTTTTTCTTTCAGAAAATAATAATACCAATTATTACTTTAATTTTTTTAATATAACATTTTGAATATTTGAACATGAAACTCGAACTTTTATCAATTATCAAATTATATAAGTCTTTATTCACGTTTTTAATATGACATTAATTGGTGCATCAACTATATATTTTACAAACAACTATAATTAAATAAATTGGACATAAAAGCTAAAATATTTTAAATATTTATAAAATTTAAAATCTTTTTACAAACTTTTTAACTGTTGGTGCATTGGTTGTATGAAATATAATATTATATTTTATTATTTCCTTCGCCTCAAAAATAAGATAATCAACTTTTTATTTTCAATGGATTAAATTGTGGCTATAATATAAAAAGCATTAAAAATAATCTATTTTTCTCGTAATCCAAACAGCTATAAATTGTGATTGCGAGTTAGTTTCTAAAATCAGAGATACAATTTTACAAATTACAATTATTATGATTTTTTTAAGAGCTTATTATAATTTTTATGATATAGTTTTTATATTAAGAAGTTATTGGATATGCTTAATGTATAGATTGGTAAGAGTATTTATATAAATGAGTAATTAATTAATTTAATTAATTGACTATAAAAATATTTTATAAAATAATAGATTTCTTTGATCGTAATTTATGAAACTATTCAAATAAATTAACAGTTTTTTCTTTTTTTAAGGAATAAGTTAATAGTTTTGTGATTGGTTCGACAAAATTGATACATTGGACGGGTGGTTTGTCTAGGAGCAGTGGAGTCAGAATTTTTTCATAAAAGATGAAAATATATTTATTATGATTAAAAAATAAAATTGATTTAAAAGAGCCCCTAAAAATAATGTAATTAGATAAATAAATATATTACATGTGATCATTTTTTTTAATGAAAATAGTATAAATAACAATAAAAAGAATAAAAAAAAGTTTTAGTATACATAATAATTTTTAATAAGAAAGAAATAATTTTCTAAAAGTTTACACATTAAACATTACAATGAAATAACTATTAATTTTTAAAATTTTAAAAATGTTATTGTGATTTTAAAATTCAATCAATTTATTTTATATGATTATTAAAATACAATCATGAATTATAATATTAAACTTATTTTTTTCAATAAATTGAATATCATAGTATTTTTTTTGTAAACCACAAGTGTCTAGAAGAAAGCTCCGTATACATGCTGAGAAGGTTTTGAAGAAGAAAGTTATTGAAGCATGTAAGAAGAAGCAGTTGCTCATTTATTCTCTTTTCCTTTCTATATAAATCTATCATGTGCTGAATTTTTTAAAAAATAAACTCCAATTCTATTTTCTGTTTGGTGATTTCCTGTTTTTGCTATTTAAATTTTGGAAGAATAGCAATGGAGACATTGAAAATTCTAAAGAATCCGAAAAATCTACTTCTGAGATCCATGATAATACTAAGCAGGAAGCCAGATCTTAGGCAATATGGTATCCACCAAATATCAACAAAATAACAGTACCACACGTTTCATTTCAATCAGTGCTGATCAATTACTATTGCTGTTAGCCTTTTTGTGCCTAGTGTATTTTGAAATTTAAGGGATCCCTGGTATTGGTTATTTGTTTTCATTTCAGAGAATCCCTTCTCTTTTTTTTTTGTTGTTGTTGAAAGAGAGGTTGGGCGACTTGATGATCTCGCCATTTCCAACGGAACATACTTCTCCATTGTTTCTTATTTTGCGCAGATACTCCAGTAGAGAAACAGCTTGATGGACTCATGCTCGATTCTCATCTTCCATCTCTTAGGGATTTGAGGATTGAGATGTGAGTCATAGAAATCTGGGTGTTGTGGGGTTTTGAGGGATAATAGTGGCGTTAGATATTGCTTTTACAGTTTAAGATATTTAATTAAAATAAAAAAATGGACTTTGACCGTTTGATATACATGTTATGGCACGAGGGAAAAAATAAGCAACTTGAACTATATCTTACAAGTTGCGGAATTTTTAGGGAAAAAATGTCATTTATGTACAATTTGAATATATGGCCTGAATTCAAGGGGCAAATTGAATTATTTATTTTTTCATTTATTATATATTAAGTCTGCGTCAAAAGTTATAAAATAATAATTAATCATATCAACTGTTTAAGTATTTTCCGTAAACTAAATCAATATACATATGTTTGACGATAAATTATAAAATTTTTCACTTATTTTATGGATAAATTTATGCATTTAACTGTAAACCAATCAAATCAAGTGTTATTATGCATTATTATTATTATTATTATTATTTCTTTAAATTTGAAAAAAAATGAAATGGAATTAAAAATACTAAGAAAGTTTTTTTATCTTCAACTCTAAAAATTAATTTAAATAAATAAACAAAAACAAGGAAGGAGAAGCTTTAATTATGGCCATTCCGTTCCATTGCCCCCTTCCATTTCAAATTTAAATTCAAACCCCTCTCTCCATACAAAAACAAAAACATTCAAAAACCTTAGCACCTTGTTCCACATTCAAAATTTGCTAATCTCCTTCCTTCTCTCTCAAAACCCTAGCAAATCTCCTTGTCTTTTCAAGTCACAGACATGACAGCTGTCCTCCCGCCACCGGGATCCGGCCGCGAGCTCTCTAGTCCACCGTCCGATGGAATATCGAACCTACGTTTCTCCAATCACAGCGATCACCTCCTTGTCTCCTCCTGGGATAAGGTAGTAGAGTCTCTCTCTTCGCTTTTTAGTTTTACATTGTTATTTTTTTTTATATTTTTTTTACTTGTATGTAGAGTGTGAGACTGTACGATGCGAGTGCTAATGCTTTGCGAGGAGAGTTTATGCACGGTGGACCAGTCCTCGATTGCTGCTTCCACGACGACTCCTCTGGTTTCAGTGCTAGTGCTGATAATACTGTGCGACGGTCAGTTTATTTTTCCATCGTTTTTGTCCTAATACTCTGTTTGGCTACTATGAAACTTTCCGCAGCTTTGTGTTTATTTTCTATATTTATTTATTCATCCTCCAGTATTTGGAACCAAAAGTACAAGCTGTCTAATTTATGCAAATAAATTAAGATGGTTTTGAATATTGGCCAATAATAAATTATCACTGTATGCATTAGCACTTAAGCCGAAGTGGGAAGAATAATTTGGAAGATTTGGGATCTGCCAAGTACCTGATGCATCTAACTGATTTAGTAATTACTGACGTAGCCTGAACTAGCTAGTTAATGTAACATTTATATACTGTTGGAAATTTTTTTTCTCATTATCTATTTTAAAGTTCCTAACTGCTTTGGTGCTTTTCATTTCTGGATCTCAGTCAGTGGGCATATTCTTTTCTCTTCAGTTCCTTTTCTTATCGTCTTAAATACTGTTGGGAAATAAAGTATAAAAAGAGTTTATACAAGATGGATTCCAACACTAATCTACTTTTAACTTTTATATCATTTCAATGTGAGTTTTCGTTTCCTATCAGAAAATCTACTTACTCTACTCGGCATATTTAATTCTATCAATTTTCTTTTCTTTTGCACGCAACCATTGCTGGATGGTTCTCTTAATCTGTTTTTGAATTTCTTATAGCTGCTTTCTAATGTATGGATGAGAACCATGGACTATACAGGAATTTATCTGCTTATAATGGCAAGAACATTTTGGGAGACAGTTTCATCAAACTTAACATTTTGCAATTGATGTTTCAGGCTGGTTTTTAGCTATGGAAAAGAGGATATTTTGGGAAGGCACGACGCTCCTGTCCGTTGTATTGAGTACTCTTATGCAGCAGGTGTGTTAGACTAGGATTGGCTTGCTTCCCTTTTATATTTCTTATTGTTGCAATAATTTGTTCTGGTGTGAAATGATCTCTAGTAACTTATGTTTCTTACAAGCCACTCAATTTTTATCATCATCATGGAGAGGTTATGATGCAATTGGTTAGAATGAAGTCAAAGTAATTCAAATTTAGACCAGGGTGATGGATAAAAGGGGTACACTTTATATATACACACCAGTGTAGCATATGTTAGTTAAATATCAGGCTGTTGTCAAAATGCCAAAGTTGTATGATGTCTTTACGATATTTCCTACTAGAGTGAAGTCTAGTTTTGGCTTTAGATATATCTATGTGAAAAACCAGTATGGCACATTTTCTCTCTTTCAACTGGTGGCACTTCCCAACAGCATCCAAATTAGGAATGTAGTTCAACAGTTGTTAACTCATACTGCCTGAGAGTAATCTGTATATGCTCAAGCTTGTATAAATTTTCTCTAATTTTCGGTTTCATGTGTTTGGTACACTTTCTTGTATCAGGGGTAATTGGGAAGTGTTTCAATTTTTATAAACTTATTATGGCTCTATCCTATTTATTTAATTTTTATATTTAAATATGTGTTAGCTTCTTGAGTCTTGGAAGCATAATGATCACATACTTTCATCATATTCATATGATATTGCTATAAAATTATACGAATGTACATATAGAATATCAGGGAGCAACCTTTTCTACTTCATATATATGAAAGATTATGATCTGTTCTAATTTTTTCCTTCTGAAACTAATAGGGCAAGTTATCACTGGTAGCTGGGACAAAACACTGAAGTGTTGGGATCCCAGAGGAGCAAGTGGACAGGAACGCACTCTTGTAGGCACATATCCTCAACCTGAGCGCGTTTACTCGTTATCTCTTGTTGGAAATCGTTTAGTAGTAGCAACTGCAGGAAGGCATGTAAATATCTATGATTTGAGAAATATGTCTCAACCTGAGCAACGAAGGGAATCTTCACTGAAATATCAAACTCGATGTGTGCGCTGTTATCCCAATGGAACAGGTATTGACACTAACATCAAAGTGGCAGCTTTTTCTCTGCTATTGTCATTAAAGATTTGTTGAAATAAACATATCTTACTGATAGTTATTTAAATAAATTATAAATATTTTTTAAGTATGTATAGTAAAATAGCTTTACATGGTCCCTTAATTGGGGGGGGGGGGGGGGGGGGGTGGTGTTTACGATTTACAAATATTTAAATTTTGGATGTT